>VSMD01094478.1:0-29985 GCA_008750895.1 Mirza zaza
CTCAAACTCCTGGGCTCAAGCAATCCTGCTGCCTCAGCCTCCCAAGTAGCTGGGACTACAGGCATGCGCCACCATGCCCGGCTAATTTTTTCTATATATATTTTAGTTGGCCAATTAATTTCTTTCTATTTATAGTAGAGATGGGGTCTCACTCTTGCTCAGGCTGGTCTCGAACTCCTGAGCTCAAATGATCCGCCCACCTCGGCCTCCCAGAGAGCTAGGATTACAGGCTTGAGCCACCGCGCCCGGCCAAAGATCTTTTAATATACTCTTAGAAATGATTGCTGACTTATAAGTGTTTTATATCATTTTCCCTACCCCCATTTCTTAAAGCATATAAAATTGCCTTATATACTGTTCTCTCATCACCTAATCGAGTTATTTGCTGAGTAGAGCATATCTAATGAATTGAAAGGGATCATGTGCTAGTAGTCCTCTACTCTCTTTGCAGGCAATATAAAACACTCCCTCAGCACTTTTTTTTTTTTAACCCCAGAACCTCAGTAGATTTTCAGTTTGACATTCAACTATTACATTCTGTCACCCTTCCTGCTCTCTTTGAAATGGCTAAAATGTATTAGGATAATGAAACTCAAGTACTGTACTTAAAATTGTTAGGAAATATTTTTTAAAAAAAGACTAAAGCTATTTTCAAAATACAGTAATAAAATTATGCTATTCAGAAGTGTAGTTGCTATTCAGAAAAAAAACACATTAAAGGGAAGGGAATAAAATAAGATTTCATATCAGACTTACAAGTACCGCATTTTAAATAGTCATGTTGAAGGAGCAAATAGAACCGGAATAAACAAAATTGAATTTACAAGGTTTTTGTGGTTTGAAATTGTATGGCACCATTTCACAAGAAAATGAGCTGCTAGAAATTTTATATACAATTTGTTATTCTCACTTATATTTACATTTGGAATCTTATAGTACATACCATCTATTTTGAAGGAAATTGAGCTACCTGTTAGAATCTTGTGTTCTCTAAAATGGGAGTATGTATGTGTGTGTGTGTATATATATATGTGTGTGTGTGTGTTTGTGTATGTATGTATATATGTGTGTGCATGTGTGTGTGTGTATAGTATTAGGGCAGACAATTTATAAAAGTCACCTTCTCCAGGAATAATTAGGAGAAGATTTCCCAATGCTCTGATTTGACCACTTAAGCAGTCACTCAGAGTTCAGGAGAAAAAAAATATCACGTGGCAGATATTTATTCTCATAACACACACACACAAAATGATTTCCAAATTACTGAGGACTCAGGAGATGTTTTAATAAACCCTACTTGTATTTTCTAGGGTTCCATCATTTCCCACATTGCTTCCAACAATTGCTCTTCCTAGTAAAGCAAAATAGTGCTTGTGAGCAAAATTTATTTGACTAATTGAACAAAGTGACAGGTGACTGGTTGATAGTCTGTTAGGTTTAGTTGCATGACACTTTGAGAAAAAGAAGTCAGCTAGCAATCACACATAATCACACAGTCAAGTTACCCGCCTATAAAATGCAAGTATCTGTCTCAAATTAAGAGTAGCTGCTAAAAGTCAATGCATTTCTAAAACTCAATGTATTTCAAAAGATTTGACTACTTGAAATCATTAAAAGTAAGCATATGGATTTTTTCTACATTATTCAAAATCTCCCAGGTGTGTAATTTTATAATGCTCAAGCCACTGGGTTGTTCCTCACTATTCAAGTTCCTTGAAGGACATGACAGCATCTGGACTTAAGTTTTAATTTGAAAGTCAACTCTTTCTTTTGTAGGACAATGTGCTCAACGGTACAGCTGTTTTGTTTTGTATTTTAACGACTATTCATTCATTCTACAAATACATCTTTAGTGTTTGCTATATGCCAGGCACTGGTCTTAGGTACCAGTGAAAGAACCAAGGAAACAATGACTAAGATGGCCTGCCTTAATATTCTCAGCTTGACCTAACCTAACCTTGGACAAGTTTCTTCCTGACTCTAGGTCCTTATTCTTGAAGGATTTACATTATAAAACTTGCAAATACACATCTTTTCTATACTCCTTTGAAATGTAAATTTTTAAAAAAGCCTCTTAACAGTTTTACCAACCCAGGGATGTATTTCTCAAGGACATGGAAACCATCCCTTTGCAATATAAGAATTAAGGAAGATAGGACCCTTATCCTCTTATCTTTGCAAAAGGATAGAACTTAACTTCAGTAAGTGCCAATTTGCTAACATAGATGGCCTAATCAGTGACCAACCTCCCTTCTAATGTCCTCTAGAACTTCTCTACTAGCTCACCCCAATGCTTAAAACATTTTCTGCTTTTTGTCTTCTACAGCACTGAGTTCAATCTCTTTCCCTTATTGCAATAGTCTTAAATAAAGTCTTCCTTGCCTGTTTAATTCCATAAGATGTAATTTTTCTTTAATACAAGGCTGAAAAAGTCCCTGTTTTTATGAAGTTCATTTCTTAGTGGGCAAAGACCCAGTAAAAAGTAAATAAATAAATATGATAATTTCATATTTTCATTATGTTATGAAAAACATAAAGGGTAATAGAAGTCTGATACCAAACCAAAAACGGATAGCTCACACATATGATTAATTGAGAACAATGTAATTTGTAAAGTACTAGTTCAAAGTAAAACAGGAAGATGCCCACTCTCTGTGGCTACTCAAATGTGCCAGGGATCCTCCCAGGGAATATGGAGATTCTGCCACCCCTTCTTGCTAGTCCACATTTCATGAACAGTGGCCAAGGTACATGGATACCCAGCTCTAATCCCCCTGGGAATGAACCCTGATTCACAGAACCCTCACCTTCCCTGCCGCCACCCAAAGCCCCAGCCCTAGACAGCTACAAGTGTTGCAGAATCTGGAGTTACTGGAAGCTGTGCAGGAGCTCTAGCCCCCAAAGAACAAAAGTAGAAGTGGTGATTAGAATCCAGGATAGGGGAAAGGAGGAATTACTGTAGAGTAATCTTGTGTAGAGCATAAATCCATTGAAGGACACTGTCAGACTTCTTACATAGAGACAACTAGAAAGTAAATATCCAGACTTCACTCTCCTACTGGTCTATCATCTCCCACAGTGATCTCCATTGACCAACTAAACAAGAAGACAGAGGTGGCTAGATGTGGTGGCTCACGCCTGTAATCCTAGCACTCTGGGAGGCCGAAGCGGGAGGATCGCTTGAGGTCAGGAGTTTGAGACCAGCCTGAGCAACAGTGAGACTCCGTCTCTACTAAAACTAGAAAAAAAATTAGCCAGGGATGGTGGCACATGTCTATAGTCTCAGCTACTTGGGGGGCTGAGGGAAGAGGATTGCTTGGGCCCAAGAGTTTGAGGTTACTATGAGCTAGGCTAACGCCACGGCACTCTAGCCGGGCGACAGGGCAAGATTCTGTCTGAAAAAAAAAAAAAAAAAAAGAAGAAGAAGAAAAAAGACAGAGGTCTGTGAAGTACTGTTGAAGATGTACTTCATGTAGTTGAGCCTCCATTGTTTGTTTTGTATAATTTGTTTAGCTAAATTTACATTATAATTTTTGCACTCCTTTTCAAATATGTATTTATTGATTTGCTTTCATTTCTCTGGGGCTATGTTCTTGATATGAAAAGTAAGAGGAGAGATATCTGTGTACTTATTAAATGGAAGACAATGTCTTAATACAGAAAAAAATTCATTATTATAAAAACATAAACATGAATAAAGTTTGGACAACATCTGGGAAAGTTATTATATGTATACCATATTATACTCCTAAAAACACCATACATGGAAGAAGATTTATGCTTTGGAGAAATTGAGAAATTCCTGAAAGAGTGATCTTATATTATGGTCCCTTCCCATGCTTAAAAGGGGTATTGGAGTACTGAATGAGAAAAAGCAATATCTTGAAAATACTAACAGTGCAGGAGAGGATATCCTTTGAATTAATAGACTAAAGACTTTCAGCTTTATTCCATAAATAGTGAAGAGTTAGCAAAATAGCTTGAAAAAAAGATCAGATCAAGCGTGTCTATGTGCACCCATGTGTGTATGTGTATGTATGCACATGCACATACATTTATAAATCCCATAGCAGAATCCAAGATAAACTTGAAAATATATAGATGAGTTAGGAAACTATAATTAATAATAGTCCATGTAAGAATCAATACGTGGTTATTATGAACTCTTAGTAAATGCCTAAATCCTTTATGCCTAAGATTTCATCTATGACTTAAAATATTATTTGTGCCTATCCAATACATGCATGGGTTGTAACCTCTACCATCTGCTTACCTGAATATAAAACAGCTTATTTCAAGTCTTCTTAGCTCTTTTGTGTTAATACACACAAGTTAATACACACAAATGACTCATTCTCAATGATTGCCCCATTCCCACATCAAATATGCCCCACCCCATAGTCTTTTATGTCCTCCCATACGACTTGCACATACAATACCCTCAAATAAAATAAGCCCTGTTAGTGCACCAGTTTAAATTACATCAAGGTATTTCAAAACTACAGCATAGGAAAGGAGATGCAATCAGAGCCCAGTGGTCTTCATGATATGAGAAACTAGATATAAGAACTCACCACAACAAAAATTTGGTGGGCAGTCCCAGAGATGACACAGCTGCATAGAGAATAAAGGAAATCTTTAAAGTGATACCTCTCAGTCTTGTTCTGAATATGATACCCACCTAGAATGAGATTATGTTATAAATATAATGAGCAGAATATTATAAATCTATCTATTTAAAAATCTTTGCAGTTATGTTTGAAGCAAAATATAGTGGATCAAAACTCATTGGTGAACCAAGAAAAATAAATTATGCTCTTTGTAAAATGGATTCCTTTATTAGATTTTTAGGACAAAAAAAATCATAGAAATAAAAACAAAGCAAAACAAACACATAATATTTATTTATATACCAAAAAATTCCATATTTCAAGAAAAGTGCTAACATCTTTCCTACTATTAAAATATTTCATTTATGTTTTGCATAATAACAAAAATAGACCCATATGTGGATGACACTCCCAAATACATTGTTATTTATCCTATATATGTAAGTCTTAAAAATACATAGCATTAAATTATATTTATGTGGTATGAGAAAAAGATGATATGCTGAAGATCTGAAAATTTTAACGAAAACAAAAAATGGAGTTTCAATTAATTAGTGTGTCGATTTTATCAGATCCATTAACCACAATTCATGAGATCTGATTTTTGCATGGGGAGAGGGAACTAACACAGTAAGGTAATACTTAGATGTGGAATGATTTCTATGCCATGTTGACATATTTTGACTTTGTGGCTATTTGTCTCTAAGTAACTGAAGCATATTTATGAATAGAGATGGAACTTAAAAATCTAATAAAGTAGAATGATTCTCAGGAAGACATGAAAATCTTCCTGTTTGTGCAAGAAATTTACCAGATTAGTGCTCAGTAACAGAAATTCATCTTTTCCAGCTCTGAAATCTTGAAAATCAGAGTTGCATTTAAAATGCATTTAGAAAACATAGAAAAAAATATTTGGAGGAACAAGAGGAGGGAAAGAAGAAGCAGAAGCAGAAGCAGCAGCAGCAGCAGCTCAAAGGAAAAATGGCAGATGAGAACAAAATATTTACAAGTTAAAGTATTAACAAAAAACTGACATGTAAGACCTAATATTTAAAAATGCCTTAGAAACATCAATCCCATAAAAATATGGACAGAGAATAAAAATAGGTGTTCACAGAAAAAGAAGTACCATGTGTTTAAATGTGAAAATATATTCAAACCTACATATTGAGAGACACGCTGAACAGTATGGAGGGGAAGGGCGTACCTCTAACCTTTGCTAAGTAAAGGCAAAATTATAAAATCTAATCAAAATGTTATAAAAAACATTTATTAGGCGGGGGGAAGGGATGGGTTTATATATATACATTATAAGTGCATTGTGCATTGTTGGGGGCATGGACACACTTGAAGCTCTGACTCGAGGGGGGAGGGAAGGCAATACCAATGTATGTAACCTTAACATTTGTACCCCCTTATTATGCTGAAATAAAAAAAAATTAAAGCAACAACAACAAAAAAAGACAAATACAAAGTAAAACTATGCTGAAATATTACTTTTTACCTGGCAGAATGTCAAAAACTTCTACAATTTGATGATGCGATTTTTGAGGAGGGAGTGTGAGAAGCCTTCTCATATATTGCTAAAAGGAGTACAAATTATGCCCATGTAGGTGATTCTGGCATTGCCTATCAGCTTTAAGCATACACTGACTTTTTAAGCCAATAACTCCATTCCCTGACATTGTCCTCCATACCTGCACACCTATAAACCTACAGGTGCAATATTGCAAATGATGCTTATGCAAACATTAACTCAAGCATTGTTTATAACAGTCAAAAAGACAAAATAAAACTGAAAATGATCCAAGTGAATAGCAATAGAAAATTAGATAAATAAACTACACAATAGAATATTGTGTACCTAAATAAGAAACAATTGAGATTTTTCATTATGTGTTTGAGAAAAGATCCTCCAAAGCTAAGTCTAAGTGGAACAAAATACAAGATATAGAACTGCATACAATTTATGTCTGTTTAAGATTGGAGGATTACTAAGGTGTGTATTTGTTCCACACGTTCTTAATTATAAAACTTTATGGATTAGGGGGAAAATGGTTTATGGAAAAGACAAAAAACCTACAAAAGTCAAAGAAGTGAGTTTACTTTACATCCAGTGGTGCAAGTTAATTTGTGTTACCAGTTCATCCTCCCTAATTTTCTACCTCTTGCTTTCTGTATGGAAGTAGATCAACAGTCACTTTTTAAAGAGTGTGCTCTGTAGTTCTCCTCTGCCCTACTATTTATACAGTATAGAAGAGACAAACCTCTGTCGTCTTTAAAATTATATATCCATTATGGCATATTCACTTTTTAATTTAGCAGAGCTATATAAATAAATTTAAGAAAATGTCTAGTGGCATACATTATATGAGAAAAATATCTAAAGCACACCAATACATATGGATACATATATGCGCTATATATGTATAATATTTAATAAACCATTTTATCTCTGTTCTTCATAATTGTTAATCTATAACCAGAATAATGTATTTATTTAGAATATTCATCAATTAAGGCAAGAGTTTAAAATATGATTAATTTAGAATTTGTCTGGGTTTAAAGAGCTTTTTTTTAATTAGAACTCTTCAAATTCTGTTAATTATCTCCCATCTTACATGCCTGTCTTCATAACTTTGCCTACCAGAAAGTTTTATTTCATGGTGATATTTTTGTTAATTTCTTCATGACTAAAACCATCATGAAAAAGTGATATGAGGCGCAAACTTCACTTTAAGCATTAATATTTCCTGGGAGAGAAAAACTTGAAATTCACCTCTATTTATGCCCCAAATGTCAATATGATGAAGTTTCTATTTGTCTTTTTTACATATTAGTTTTTTAAAAAAGCCATGACAACAGGAGCTAAATACAAGAAAAGTATCTGTCACTCAGGGAATTTATCAATTTCTACTGGCTCAGGAGATAACTGTCAATTAATGTATGGTAGATATTTTTGAAAAAAAACCAATGATTTTTAGTTTTAACAAGGCTTTTTCCATTTGACATTCTATCTAGCACTGTCTACATTATTTCAAAATGTGTACATCTACAGAGACCTAAATTTTTTTTTAATTTTTAAACGAAAACATAAGACTCTCAATATTTGGAAGACAATGTAAATTTCCATTAATTACCTTGTAAAGGATATATTGACAGTGAGTTTGATGCCCTGTAATGACAGTCTGCCTTGTCTTAAAAAGTTGTCACTGGTGCCTGACGTGATGAAACCTAGGTAAATTTAGAATATATTACAGTATTTGAACTGACTAAATATGTTCAAGTAAAACCAATTTGCTTGTCATAAATTTGTCCAAATACTTCCAGCATAACTATCGAAATACAGTGTCCCCCTTTCTGTTGACAATCTAATATTATCGCTATGTAGGGAAGACAAAATAACAATTTATGTAAAAAAAAAAAAAGGAGTTTTAGCTCATAATGAGGAATGGTTACTATCTAAAGTAAACTGATTCTAGTGTTTGTCATGCTTTTTCTTGTTCTTAGCTATAATTACATGAAGAAAAATAGAAATATCCTTTATCCTGTGAGATTTTCTGTTGTCTCTTAAATGTAGCTTTTCTATGGAAATTTGCTGCAGAGAAATCTTTCTTCTTAACAACATCTCTTATATGTAAGTGAAAGTTTTTGGAAAAAATATTAACTCTATCACAGTAAAATTAATGTTCTCACATATACATTTTCCTTTTGTGTTGTATGAATTTTAGGTTGCTTTTTAAAATTCAAGATGTTTTCAACAAAACGAAGCAAACTTATTTAAGCAAAGCCATTTATATGGTAGATAATTGTTAATAATAAAAAAGAAAAATATAACCAGACACTTAAGAGCTTATCAAAGTGTGACTTACAGTATCTCACTTCCAGACACTAATACAGAATTTGAAATATCAGCCCAATGTAGCTTCTTTTTCACTATTTGGGATTTCTTTGCATAGCTTTTGTCACTGCAATTAATTCATTTCAGTAAGGACACTACTTTAGATAGTACAAGATGATTTGTGATCCCCTGTCACTATAACCACAAAGAAATCCCGAGATGTCTATTTTAATGAGACATTCGAAATACTTCTTTGGGAATTTTAATTGATACAAGCATACTGCCATATATTCAAATTTGAGGCTGTTGGTTTTATGGTCAAGTATTTCAATTGCAAATCATTGTTTTATTGGTAGATTGCAAGACTATGACCTTATTTAATAGAAAATATCTACTACATAAAATAAGACCATTAATGTGCAATAAAATGACTACTTTGGTTGTTCCAATTACCATTTTCTCACTCCTTTTAATTGTCTCATTCATTGTAGATCAGAAATAAAAGTGGTATGCTTTCTCTGGCAACAATATGCTCCTAAATTCTCTAAATATTTTTCCACTTAATGTAAAAGGGTCATCATTATAAGAAATGGAATTGATAAATTATAAAAGTTAACCTTTATCATTACCAAGAATAAGTCCTATTTGAATAATCATTGACTTACATTAAATACTTAACCTCTCTTAGTTTCTTCTGTTTGTAAATCATGGCTAACATATTAAATAGCTTAAATTTTCTTGCTGTCTCAATATCTGTAATTATATGAAGTCTTTAATTATAAACATTTTAAAAGATAGCTTCTGATAGTCCCATTATGTCATATGTAATGTATCAAATAGTTTGCTCTTCGGTAAATTAAACCAAGTGAATAGAATTCAAGAAAAGATTTAAACAATATGCCATATGCTGCCTACCTATGCTATACTAATTAAAATACATCATTATATATTTTGTCTACATATTAATTATCTTCTGCCTGTGCATAATACATAATGGAGTATAATATGTACCTTAATTAAACCACCATGTATGAAAATGACATTTGTACCACATCGTGTGTATTGGATAATGTTTTTTGGATGTAGACAATATGGTTGCACTTACTATTCACATATTTTCACCTACTCCTTTGTCTGTCAATGGTAAGTAATGTTTTAATCATAGTCTGTTCTTTTCAATTATATCTAAGAAGATATGGTGAAATGAAATATATATAACCTGTCTAAACAGATATTATAAGGTCTAAAACATTTGGGGAAGATTTTGGAAGGATGAATGAAAAAGAACTTTGAATTTTAGATCACATTTAATATTGATACTTGCTTTAGAATTTACTACCAGTAAAGTTTGATTTTGCTTTGGGTCATCTGATATTTAAGAGTTCTTTCCTCTTTTATTTTTTATGTCAAATGCTCCCCTCATCTCCCACCCACCTTTTCTACCTGTTGTGCTATTCTCCTTGTTCCAAGGCTTAGCTTCACCTTAAGCAAAGGATTCTGTCAGTATTGAATAATTTCCATGCTAGTCAATTGTTTTTCTCTCCTTCTCTTCTTATCTCAATAAAATCTCTAGCCATTTATTATGAAGATAATTTCCTTTCTTCTTTGATCTGAAAAGTCGTTTCTGCTTTTAAAGTGAATAGAAGTTTCAGGACCTAATGAAAAAGGTTTGTGAAGCCTCATATATTTTATACTATACATAACTTCATGCTTAAGAATTTTTCCTTTGTAGCATAATTTAAAAGTATGATGTAGACATGGAAATCAATGTCAGAGAAAAATAAGTGGAGAAATAATTCACAGTAGAATTGGAGAAGTATAATTTCTAGGTTTTTAATCTATTGATAAGGTAAAATTTGAAAATAATATCACTGGATATATTCCCCATTAATTACACTTGATATGACATTGAAAATTATGTACTTTAAAAGACATTTAAAAACTACATTTTAAACAACCACATCAAAGCTCATTTTAGCCATCTGTTCTGTGACAATTTAGCATTGAGAATCTGTAGAAAACCAACCTATCATAACTAGTATGCTTTTGGAAGCCATGCTACAGTAAAGGTGAAATGAGAACTTAACAACTTCACAGTCAGTTCAATTCAACAAATATTTCTGAAACATCTAGTATGTGTTAGGTTAATTTCTAGGTGTGGAGTGAAACTCAATAATAAGTTACACATAGCCTAAACTCCCTAAAGGAGTTCACTACCTAAGAGTGGTAACATAAAAGTTCACATAATTACCTGTAATAAAAAAGGTGCTAAAACAAGAGCAATTGTGTTAGACTCAGAGGATACTGAAAGCTGGTGAGGATTTTAACAGTTAGAAATAAAGAATTCAATTCTAGGGAAATAATAAGTGACTAGAGAGGCACTAAGAAGTAGGAGGACTGCTCATATTTAATCACTGACTGATGTAAGAGCACGAAAGTCCCATGCTTCAAAGTGGAACAAATTCTGATACTTCAGATCTTCTTTAGAATCAGGGCAAGGATGGAACTTCACACACAATAACACCTTTGCTTTCCTTCTTCCCCTTCAACATTCTACTTCTCCTACTCCTTTTCATTTCTTCTGGGAGCACCTTCTGAATAAATCATTCTCAGATATATATATCTATATATATATATCTGATATATATAATATATATCTGATATATATATATGATAACTATCATGGCCATTATAATTTACGGGTAAAAACAGAATTTAAAAATCAGCCAAGTAAACATGAGATCAGAAATTATTTCAAACTCATGTTATGATGAGTTTGGGGAGCTTACTATATAATTATAATATATATAATATTATATATATATTATATATTATTATATTATATAATAATATATAATATTATTATATTATATATTATATCATATTATTATTAATTATATAATATGTGAGAATATATAAACCTTAAATCACATTTTATCATGTTCTTTTGTTAATTTTATTTTTAACTGACAACTGCATGTTTATAGGGTGGCATGTGATATTTTCATATATGTATATATAGTGGAATAATTAAGTCAAGCCAGTTGATGTATTTATCACCTCATATTCATAACACATTTTTTGTGGTAAGAACATTTAAAATTGATTCCTTTAGCAATTTTGGAATATGGCATATATTATGATTAACTCTTATCAGCATACTATGCAATAGATCACTAAAACTTATACCTCCTGTCTAACAAATCCTTTGACCAACCTATCCTTACTCCATCTTGCCACTGTCCTAACCTCCAGTAACCACCATTCTACCATCTACTTCTATGAGCTTGACGTTTTAGATTCCACATATAAGTGAGATCATATAGTATTTGTCTTTCTATGCCTGCTTTATTTCACATAGCATAATTCTTTCCAAGTTTACCAATCCTGTTGCAAATGACAGGGTGACCTTCCTTTTTAAGGCTAAATAGCATCACATTATATATTATATATAGCACATTTTCTTTATTCGTTTATCCCTTGATAGACACTGAGCTTGTTTCCATATCTTGGCTATTATGAATAATGCTACAAAGAACATGGAAGTGCAGATATCTCTCTCACATATGCATTGTAATTCCTTTGGCTATATCCCTAGTAATGAGATTGATGGATCGTATGGTAATTTTATTTTTGGTTTATTGAACAATCTTCATACTTTTTTCCATAATGGCTATAATAATTTATGTTCCCTCCAACAGTGTATAAGGGTTTACTTTCTATGCATATTTGCCAATACATATTTTATGTCTTTTTGATAATAGTCATTTTAACAGGGGTGTGAAGTGATATCTCATTGTGGTTTTCATTTGTATTTCCCTGAGGGTTAGTGACATTCAGCATTTTTTCACATATCTGTGGGTCATTTGTATGCTTTCTTTTGAGAAATGTCTGTTTAGGTCCTTTGGTCATTTTTAAATCGGATTGTTTTCTTGCTATTGAGTTGTTTAAGTTATTTATATATGTTGTATATTAACTTTACCAAATTTTTGGTTTGTAAATATTTTCTCCCAATTCAGGAGCTGTCTCTTCACTCTGCTTATTCTCTTGGTTGTGCAGAAGTTTTTTAGTGTGATACAATCCCATTTGCCTATTTTTCCTTTTCTGTTAACGCTTTCCTAGTTTTATTTAATAATTTATTATGCAAAACATGACTGAATCAAAAAATAATTTTATTTTAAAAATAAAGTGTTGAGAGAAGAAATAATAGCTTCTTTTATGTATGCTCTCTGGAGCCAATTATTGGTCTTTACTGCATATAAGAATCACAGACACATAACATTTCTTTTGCATCATATGCCCTTTATAAGAAACTATACAAATAAATCTGCTGGCTCTCACATTAAAGCAAAGTTCTGTTTTCATTCATTAATTTAAATAACTAATGCTTGAAACAAAGATACAAAGAAGAATACTTCTCTTAGAAAAGGACAAGTGTAGTTTGTCCTCTAAACCAATAGTTTTATATGAAGACAGATTTTAGAGATATTTATTATGTTTCCTTAAAAAGAGAAGCCAAAATATTTGAGCTTTATTTGTATTTTTAGAATCTATATAAAGCTAGCTTTTAATTTTTTCTCTGAAAATAAAACACCATCTTTTCTAGGTTAACATATCTTCTGGTTTAGAAGCCATGCACATCAGAGTTACATGGGAGTGCTTATTAAATAGGAAATTCCAAAATCCTAACACAGACCTACTGAATCAGGGACATGACATTGGGAAACCAGAATGACTAGCCATACACTGTCTTCAAGTGATTTCCTTGCAACAGAGTACCCAATATTTATTACTGAGTTCTTAACCTGTAGATGCAATCTGTCCTTTGTTTCCTTTTATACTGAAAACACATATTATGTCTCGATTATATATCAGAAGACAGAGGTTCAAGTAGCTTGTCCAAGAAGGTATGTTCAGGAAAAAGACATGTAAGTATTCTGAAACTATATTTGCATGGCTGTATAAATTATTTAAGCACACAATGTATAGTCATAGGAACCTACATCTTAGATAAAAAGACATTGGATTTAATCAACAGGTTAACTTTCCTCTGGCAAAGCTAATTACACATTCTTAGTGCAAGTTTTGTCATCTCTCAAATGAATGTGATTTTTTTAAATGGCTGAACAAATGATTTTTTAAAAATAGTAAATTATATGTAATTATAACTGCTCAGACAAGTGAGGACAACGAGCAATGGAATAAAGTCTAGCTAGTGAAAAAAATTAATTTTCATACTGTCACATAAGAGTATATGTGGCACATTCGGAAGCAGTAAGGTCACTATGAGGTATCTCTACAGTATCTTGTCCAACAAATACTGAATAAAATAACTCTCCGGAGTTGCAAGGAAGTGATATCAAGTTTCTTGGTGATTTCGGCAAATCTTGTACAAAAAAATTGCAAAAAATGTTTAGATAAATATGATCAGCAAAAGACAACCAAGATTTGTTCAATGCTGTGCATACCTACCCCTACCTAGGGTTACAAACAAAACAAGGAGTGTTACCTGAATGAACAATAACAAAATCACAAATTCATTCATACTCTTCAAAGCATTTTCCTAGTCTTTTGGGGCCATTCTATTGCAAACATATTCACAAATAAAGTTTTAGTGCACAGGTATCAGAAAATAAGTTTTATTGTATAGAATATATTTTAATACAAATTGAAAATATTGAAAATTGAACCACACACAACAAAAACACTGATATTACAAAATGTGAAATATTTTAATAAACCGCTGCTAAGGAAACACAGATATATATCTATACATGAAATTATTAAATGAAATAGAGCTAAGTTTTACTCGCTCTGCAAATTTTCTTAAATTTTTCTCATTTAGCATAACAATGTTGTTTTCTAGAACTTTGTATCTTTGCTAGTGATAGTTTTTATTATGTGGTTTCTAAAATTCATTCAGATCAGATGTTAACTCCATTGACAATTAAACACCTGTGCTACATAACTTTGTGCTGACTCAATGTGAAAATCTCCAGATTGGCCACACGTACTCATTAAAACTAACGAGAGCTTTATAGTTAATTCCCTATGTTCCAGGATGAATATTGCTCCCTAGAGTTCAATAGCCCTTAATTTTTTCTCATTTTTTAACTGTTGTGCCAACTGCTAATAATTGGGTTATACCATCTGCTTCTTGCACATACTTACCTAAAGAAGAAAGAAAAGCAGTAGTTTCTCATACATTGAATTTAACCATGGTATAGTTAAATCTCCTGTACAAAATACCAGTACATACAAAACTGCTTTAATGTTTTTGTTTAGTGTTAATTTTTGCACTGTCTTTAATATTAACAAATGATAAGTCAATCTTTATTCCAACTTCAAAAATAAACATTAAAATTCTTATGTCTGAAATTTTCCCTGGGAGGAAGATGAAATGTGTACGATAGATGAAGCACAAGTAGGTTAACAAGATGGCTAAATGTACTCACACAAAAAGTAGGAAAATATTTTCCAGGGAAGACCATTAACTTTTATTTTTATGAAATATTTGTTTTGTAGTTGTCTTTCATAGTAGGCAAGCTTCATGAAGGTTGAAATGTCATCTCTTCTGATGATATCTCCCCTCTATAGCATGGCAACAGGTCAAGTACAGAGTAGGCATTTGAATTTTTTTTCCAATTTTCATATGCTTATATACTGCAAAAATATTTTCTAAATTAAATATGTACTGTGAAAGAATGATACTCCTGGTTAGCACTTGGTGGGATTGGACATTACATGGCAGAACAAAGCTGCCCCTCAAATAAATAAACAAACATACATTTGAAGGGTCAGAGATCCTCAGAAACTACAGTGTCTAAGAAGAGGAAAATTCCAAAGAGGCAAGAAGTTTTCAGAGAAGAGTCCACATCTGATTCTGCAGGCATTTCGCCATCCTGGACTCTAGCAATAGGCTTAGTATTAATGTTGGTTGGTCCTTCAGGTCATTTAATTATGAAAATTGAGCTGGAAAGGAAGTTAACGAGTAATCCAAAGTCTCAAAAAAGCAAAGTGGCATGGTTCAAAGCCACTTGAGTTGGTCATGAGAGAATACCAAATACCATTTTACAGCCTTAGAAAGAGGAATAAATTGAAATTGAGCATTTCCAATCACTTTTCTATCTGCTCACTTACCAATTAGAATACAGCCAAGTATGACGTGCTATCTTAACTGTAGTTTAATTTGCAATTCTATGATGAAAATGATCAGCACTTTTTCATGAGCTTGCTATCTGTTTTTATATAAAACTTTACTTCTTATGAAGTGTCAGTTGAAGATTTTGCCTGCTGTTAATATAATAGGGCTATAGTTTTTGATTTGTAAGGAGAGACAAATGCAACATAAAAAAACAAATACATGAAAAGATTCTCATGAATATAGATGAAAAATCCTATTATGCATGAAATATAAAAACAGTAACAAAGTCTGACCAAGTAGGTTTTATTGTAAAGTTTAACATTAGAAAATTAATCTTTGTGACTCAACATGTTAATAAATAGGAGAAAACTTAATTAAATATCTTGATAGATTCTAAAAACATGTTTGAGAAAACTGAAAATAAACTAGATAATAATAAACATGGTTAATATAATAAAATTATCTATAACAATCTATACATATCCCATACTAATTGGTGAAAAATTACATGTATCTTGTTTGATATTTTGCCACATGGTTAAGATGATCTGTTATTTTTTTTTTCAATCTTCTTGCTTTCCTTATCAGATTAGGCAATTTCCATTAGTCTATCTTGAAGTTAACTTATACTTTCAATTGTCATCCTCATTCTTCTACTATGCCAATGAGATTTTAAACTTTTATTCAATTTATTTTTAGATAAAATATTTTGACCTCTTGGATTACTGCTTGATTCTTTTTCTATTTCTATGCTAGATTTCCTATCTTTTCACTCTTTATGATGACTATTTCCTTTATGTCATTTAGCATAATCAAAATAACTGCTTTAAAATATTTTTCTATATAATAAAATATCTCAGTCTTCTTAGGATTAGGCTCTATTGACTAGCATTATTCTTGAAAATATCATCATTTTGGTCACTTTGTAATAGTGTCATTCTTCTCTTAAAAATTTGTGTCTTTTATTGTAGATATAATTACTTATAGCATATATATAGGGTATAAATTTTATATATTATGATAAAATTTGACTTTTAATTTGATATTTTATTTTTAAAGTCAATGTTACTTCTGATATATTTGATTATAAATCCAACTTCTTTTATTTTCTTTAGAATAAAAAGGTTTTGCTAAACAGCCTTTAGCCTGGGTTATAATCAGGAGTCCCTAAATATCAGTGTTATCTATAGTTATATAGAATGTTAATAAAATATTGACAAATATTTACTATCAGATGTAATATTCTATACTAAGATGAATTTATATAAACTATATTATTTTATTATCTAAGGAACACCCTAGATAGCTAAGTATTAACATTCTCCTGTCATATATTTAAATAACAATATCAGCAACAAAAAAAGAGGCACAGAATAGTTAATTTTTTTAACTTAGCCCACAAAGCTAAATTACGAAAATTGGATTTGAAATGAGCATTCTATTTTGACAAAATGTTGTTTAATTAGCTATTAAGTTTAACTACTGAAGAGAATTATATTTATTAAGCATTTTTTAGACCATTCATAATTTAATGTGTTGGCCTCATATGAAAACATTGTTCCAGTAATCTTATATGACTGAATTTTGTTTTTGAGGGGATTTCATGCCTTCCAAATTCAGTTATTTAAAAATGTTAGACACTGTTCATGTAATATAGTTGTATATTAGGGAATTTAGAGAGTAACCACATCAATAAAATTTTTATTTTTCTTAGAGTCTGACAACAAATAATATGAAAATCATTTGTTTCAAAACTGAAATTAAAATGCTAAAGCAAAATATGTTCATTTAATCTAAGTGTGTTATTCAATATACAGTATACTTTTTTGTCCACATAGTCAATTTAAAAGTTGATGATGTTTTATACTTAAAATATTTCATATTATAATCAATCTGTAAATTGTGTTTTGCTGATTCACATGCCTGCACAGCCTAAATGTTCTGCATTGATGATAGTAAAAATAAATAGAAAAATAGTATTTCTGATGCAGTACTATTTAAGCACATTAAATAGCACATTAATTTTAAAGTATAGTTTACAATTACTTAAGTGAATCATCAATAACCATAAATTAAATAAAAAATTATATATATATGTGTAGTTTAAACCAGCATTTTGATGTTCATGTTAGTTCATATTTCAACCTTTTTTTGCCAGAATTACTTAATGTAACATTTTCTTTTAAAGGAATCTTTATTAGATCTTTTTAATATTTACAATTAGATTCCTCTTCATAATTCATATTTTAAATTATAGTTTTAAGTTCTTTCCAATTTCAATAGTGATGATATAAAAATATAAGGTGATTTTTTTAGTATAGCTAATATGTAGCTGTTATTTCAATAAATAGTTAAAAACATCACTATATTTCAGTTTCTGCAGTATTACCATGTTGATTTTAAAATAGTTTCATTTATGTGATTGATTGCTTTTAAATGAATGCTTTTAGTACAAAAAGAATAAGACAAAGCTAGCACAAAATCACAATGTTAAACCCGAGGCTGATGTGGCTTTATAACTTGTAATGCTGCAATCTGTTCACCAAATTTAACTATAGTGAACCAGACCCTCTGGGATTTTTGAATATAGAATACTTGTTGTGTCCCCTATTAAACTTCTTGTATTGAGCTCCAGAGAGGAAATTTAAGCCAATCACTGTAGCTTCATGTTGGTAATGCTAAGGTACAATACTTCCTTGCACACAGCTGAGGTCTCATTCAGTGCAACATAATGATGCCTCCTACTGGTCTGAAAGCCAGATAGATAATTGCCTGCTGAACAAATTATCTCTAAGATCCAGAATGAAAGAAAACTAGCATATTGAATACCATTTTTAAGAATAGAATCCTCTTCTGAACTAAAGCAATTTATTCAAATAAAATTGGGAAGGATTTTGTGAAGAGTAAAGTATTTGGGGCTTGTTAATATACCAAGCAAAGGCAGAAAACATAAAATGGTGAAAATAGTTTATACTATGTTCCTGATTTTTCAACAATCAAGTATACCTGGTTTTCTCAGCCATGAAGCTTTTAAAATGGGCAACTCCCAAGAACCATATTTGTGTCATTAAAATAAAACACATCAAATGTCGATATTCAAAAGCTAAAAACTTTAATTCTAGTCTAAAGATACTTTTCAAAATAAACTACTATGTTTGTTTTAGTGAAAAGAAATATGAGTTTTGTGGGGTTATTTTTTTATTTTTTTTAAAATGACACAAATATACTTTCACATATGTTTTCTTATAGAAATTGTCCCTTCACTGAAAGTAACTATTGACTTAGGTAAGAAATGGGACAAAAGTTGTATCCTACAACAATAGCTGTATGATCAGTTTATGGAGAATGAATGGCAATTTTAAAAAGGTACAAAGAAAGAATGTTTCAGAGCGATATAGTAACACAATTTATAATTTCTACCATAATTACTGAGAGGCCACTAATAATCCAGGTAGCAATAACAGCAACATGATTATGTCAGCCATAGTGTACATGCTAACTAAAAGTAGCTGAGAAAATGAAAGCTGGCTATGTACAGGGCTGGCCCTGTACAGGGCTTCATAAAAACTGAATTCTGGACCTAGGAAATGTTCAGAATTAAATATGCTCTATCTACAGTTCTTTCTCTTTTTTTTAGCATGATTAACATTTTTAAATTTAAAAAAATCTGGATATACTGAACATATAGCATTATTTTTAAAGTAGTTAAATTGTATTGAATGTTAAATATATACCATGCATATTTCAGAAATCTTCATGTTTTATATTCATAACAGCTCAGCAAAAGAGATAATACAATTATGTCTATTGTAAAGGTAAAGATCTTAGGAAAAAATAGAATAAGGGCTTGACTAATGGCCAAAATTTTCTGTGACAGAACTTTGAAAACTTTGAACATATGATTATTTATTTCAGAGCTAGTACGTTTAAAAGTTAGGCTATAAAGCACGTCCAGGACAATTGAAAACACATGTTATTCCCTATTCCTCTTACTAAATATAGCAAACAATGCTGGACATCATTTATAAAACAAATACAAGACTCTCTGAAGGTAAGGACAGGAGAGTTGTCAAGGTGGCTGACTAGAGGCAGCTGGTATTTGCCTTCTTCATAAAGAAGCACCAAATGGTAAGTAGATAATCACACTTCAAATAGATCATCCACTGGAATTCAACAGAAATGTGACATGAAACATCTAAAAGCAAGGAAAGAGTGGCAAGTGAAGCACCCTGTTCATCTGGGATCTGCTTGGATCCAGCAGAGACTCCCCAATACTGAGAAAGGGTTAATGAGAGACCCCAAACAGACCACAGTCCCAGCGTGGACTCCTGCAATCCTAGGCATGGGAGAGCCCTTCAACCTGTGTGGGCTCTGACACTATGATAGGAAGCTTCCTGGAGACCAGGAAACGGCATTGCTCCAGAGAGGGAGCTCACACTGGGTCCTACACAACCCCAAGTCCTAACCAGCTATAGCACAATGCCATTTTCCGAGTCCAGGCCCCACTAGACTGCATTCTGCCCAGGAGTCAAACAGCCCCTGTATCTCCACATTCCTGAAGCCTCATTAACAGCCCCTGCCCACAGCTGCTGTGGCTCTGACTGCCAGGGCAGAAGCATGATCCATTGTCCCACTGCCCCCAGTAGCAGGGCTGTCATGCATTTTCACCTGAAGACAGACTCCTCCATGCACAGGTGCCACTGCTCTTGACTGCTACCACCAGGGCCAAAGAGTGAGTCACTGGTAGCAACCTTGCATGTCTGCTTTGCATTTACAAACACCCTTAGGAAAGGCTATCCCATGTATAAACACCAGCTGGAACCGAGGCCTGTGCTCTCCAGCTGCCTGCCTATGGCTGTTGCCACTGAAACCAACTCTGCCCTTCCTGATAGCAAGGTTTTCATGCATTTATTGTTGTCCCTACTTTAGCATTTGGCTGGGTGGCTAGGGATTACTTGGCCCATGCCTACCACTGACAATACCTGTACATACCACTGGGAGGACTAAGGACAGGTCTGCCTGTCCTGACTGTATTCCCTCAGTGTACCAGCATGCAATCTGGAAGCCTGGGAGTTGCTCAGTCCCAATCACTGCCTTTGACACCTGAGCAATTCTGGGAATCTGAGGTTGGGCCCACCAAATCTGCCACCACCACCAGAGCTGGCACTCACCTGTATGTGCCACCTGTGGGCCTGGGGACTAGCCTGCCTATCCTATCACAGCCACCACCACCACCAGTGCAGACCACTTGGAAGCCAGGGGTTGTCTCCTCCCACCCAGCCCTTGGTATGGCTACTCTCAAGTACTATTATGTATTTGTGTATATGTCCTTGTATGTGTTTTTGTGTGTGTATGTGTGCACACATGTGCTTGTCTTCTCTCACCTGTTACAAAGTAAGATTCTTGAGCACAGACTCAAGAATACATAAAGCTCTGGAATAGTTGTGGATAGCAGTCAATACAATTAACTGTCTGAGTCTCTTAAATTATCTTACTTTTCTATTAATATATACTTTATTGATAAACACTAAGGTCACACCAACAAGAGTATTCACAACCTAGTGAATAGTTTGTGGTAATCATGATGTTTGAGCTCTCTTAGATATTTAAAAACAAAATATATTTTTGTTACCAGTTTTATATGTCATCCCAAAAATTGAAATGCAAACTTTAGAGCACTAATGCTAATCTCAAACACACACACAATTTTGATGCCCCACATTTTTACTTAAAAATTAATAAACATTTAAGAAAAGATTCAGTTACCTTTGATTTTAAGATGATAATTGATCTTCAAAAGTGTAACTACTCCCAGATAAAATGAAAGCTAGAGAATATGTGTGTATGAATATATTCTTTTATTTTATGTCGTTTCTTGTGAATTTTTTTAATGTAAGCATTACATTTTTTGTAAATTTATCTTTATGTGAAGTTTAATGCTTGACTGCACTTTATTTTATTTTACATATAGATAGTTAATTGTCCCGATGCTTTTTATTGATATATCCATGATTTTCTCATATTCGGAAAAGTTACCTCAAGCAATCAATACCATTACAATACTTACCGTACACTAAACTAAATTAAGCATTTTAATATATTTCTAGACTATCTGTTTATGGGTTAGTACTATGTTGTTTTTAGTTAATGTGGCTTGATATAATCCTTTAATATGTGCTAGTGCCATGCCCCCTTTTATTAGTTTTCCTTTTCATAATTTATTGATTATTAATTTATCTAAGAATTTTGAAATTATCTAAGTTATCTGTATCTGTAGTTTTCTTTTATTCAATGATTTTTGATATCAATATTGTTTTTCCAAATAATCATATCAGTGTCTTTTTTCATTTTCTATGTTATAGATTGATTTAAATGACATTAAAATGATCTATTGCCATGTTTGAAGAATTTCTGTATAAAACACCCTGGAATTGATGTTTTATATATGAATAGAAATTAGATGTTTCTTTTTTATTCTACTATGATAATTAATCCACTTTTTATAATTCTAATTTTTCTAAAGTCCTTTTGATAAGTTTCTGTTTTTTTAGAAATAGATATCATTTATAAAAATAATTTTATAAATATTCAGCTATTAAATTTGTATTTAGTTTATGACCCAAGAATTATAAGAAAATTATTTTGTTCATTTAATTGTTTGCTAGTTTCTACATATTTGAGACACTTAGTTTTCTCAATTTATTTTTAATTTTTTGCCCTAATACTCATGATCAAAAAATTATTTTATAGTATGTCCACTCCTTGGGCATCATTTAGATTTTATTTGTGGCCTACTAAAGTGGTCATTTCTACAGTGGGATTTAGGTATTTCAGATCAGGATTGTCCCTCACTATCAGTAACATTATTTTGCCAGCACAATTCATTTGTGTATACTTATCTTGTATCCCACACTCTGTATGAACTCATTTTTTAGTCCCAATAGATTGTTTTAAAGATTTTTTTTAGTATTTCCTACACACAAAAATATGCCATTTACAAATATAGTTTTACCTTTAATGTTTTTTTCAACCTGGATATTTTCTATTTCTTTTTCTTGCTTAATTACTCTGTCTAGAACTACTGTAAGGTTGAATAGAAGGGGTATGAGCAGATATTTTGTTCATGATCCTAGGGGAGATTTTTATCATTAAGTATAATGTTAACTATGGTTTTTTTCTAGATATTATTTGTCTGATTCAAGAAGTTCCCTTCTATCCCTAGTTTGTTGAGTGATTATATCATGAAAGAATGTTGGATTTTTTCAAATACTTTTTCTAAGTCTATTTAGATGATCATGTATTTTTTTTTCTTTATTCTATTAAGATAGTATGTACCAGTTAGGCTTCAACCAGATATGCAGAATTAGTATGACATATATATGTTAGAAATTTACTGGGAGAAATCTGCTTACATAATTTGTTGGAATTTTCTAGGCAAGTCCCAAATCTGTAAGGTAGGCTGTCAGAAAGAACAGGCTGAAATTCAAGGACATGAGCTTAAGCTACTATCCATAAGTAGATTTCTTCTTCTACAGGGAAGGCTTAACTCTGCTTTATTTTCATGAAATAGATATTGACTCCAGGATATTAGAAGAATATAATCTTAAAGTTATATAAAATCTATCCCAAGAAAGACAGGTGTTAGCCTTTTAGTGACAAGTAAATATAGGCAACATCGTAATTATAATTATTTTCTTCATATGATTATTAATGGATTAAAAATGTCTTAAACTTTCATTTGGGGACTACTGGTTCATAAGTAATGCTGAAGAGGAAGATGAGAAGGAGAAAAGGATAAACACACACGCACACACACACACACAGAAAGCAGGGGTAGGGAAGAGAGAGAGAAAGATGTGGGTAAGACACATACAGCAAGAAGTATCAAAGAAATTATAAAGACCTTTTTAATCTGAAAAATATAAGAAGCTGACAGTTGACGTTCATCTCCAATTTACCTAAAATGCTTTAAAGTTAATCCTAGAGAAGTACTATTTTCTAAAAGGTTTTTAAATAGAATTGGACTTCAAATGTATAATTGTATAAATAGCTTTAAATATTTATGTTTGTGTGTGTGCATATATATATGTACGTTTATACAAATGCTGTTTTCCAATTTCTATCTAAGAATTGTAATAGTGGGAATAACAATATGACACTTCATTCGGAAGACAGTTGCCGATGTCAGAACAACAAAATATAATATCTAAATCTAAAAAGTTAATAATCAAGTAAGTAATGAAATACCTGTATTAATCTGTGTTTTATATGTATATATTAATATATTATGAAAGCAATGTTAGGAAGGCAGATTGTGGTGACAAAATCTAACCATAGTGATGAGTTTGTTTAAGGTCATGCTTTTGAATTTAACTTTCTGAGAAAATGTAGGCAGTTTTCTAGCAAAGAAAATGGTGTTATATTTAGAATATCCACTAAATGTTAATATTAAATGTTGTTATCAAAATGCTAATAATTGGGATTTAAAATAAAACTCAGACTGTACTATATTTAATTTGTGTAATTTAGTATATTAATGAATGATGACTTCACTTAATAGCATGTTCCACAGTTTTGAAAAGAAAAACAACACTATTTTTAGGGGCTAAAATATATTATATTAATTGTCATTTAAGCTAAAAACATTATTTAACTAAAGGTTAAAAGCATGCTTTTATCCTTGCAAAATGTCAGCTGAATAATCATGTTAATCTGTGACATATTCTAAACATTTATGAGTGGAAACATCTTGCACAAGTTTTAAAGGCATTAGGATTGGACTCTGACCACAAGAGTTTTAATCGGCACCTCTCCGAACCTCGGTGGTCTCATTTATAAAATGAAGGGTTTTATCTATACTCAGAGTCTGCTCATAAAAAGTCAGCATTTTACCTTCCAGAGAGGGAAATTACACACTTCTAACAGGAATTGAGTTAAATAATAATTTCTTACCTATCAGTCAATCCAATAAAATAAAAAAAAATTAGATTTTAAGTGGCAAAATTTAATTAAAACTTTTAAGTTAGTCAATACTGATTGGATAATTATTATAGAGGGGGTAGTTACCAGAAGTATGCAAGGGGAGTTAGTAAAGATCCTAATCTTTGAGAAAATTATATTAATAGTAGAGGAGTCACACACATAAAGTAATAATTTAAACTAGTCATAATGAATCTATCATAGACTGAGATAGGTGAATATATGAATATTAGTTAAATTACTATATTGAATTTTGCTCAAATTTCTTCATGTACCTTGGAAAAGGGCTTTATTAAGCTATAAAAGTCTAAGCTCATTAAATGTAAACATCAGAATGTAAATTCCTTTTATGGATCTTATTAACATGTATGGTATCTTTTATCTGTACTTTAAAGCTTTGTTCTTTGGTCTTCAAACTTTCAACAGGCTTCTTTCAAACTTAGGGCTTAAGTTTTAAAACTTAAACTTTAGTACCTAAATGTTTCTCTTTTGATTGAATCAATACCTATGCTTGAACACACTGTAGTGAAAACATATAATTATATATCAATAAAAGTTTTTTTTCTTGTCTTTGAAGGTAGTATCTTTATGATTTAGTTTATTATTCTGTTCATTCCAGATTCACAGTGTGATTTACTCATTATCATCTAAATTAGGTTCCCAATAAAAATATTAATTTCAAGAAAATTCATCATTTGCTTGTCTAGTCTTCTATAGACATTTGCAATTGTTTAATTTTATGGTCAACTTACTTGGGTTATGAAGTGCCCATATATTTGGTCAGACATTACTCTGGGTATTTTTGTGAGGGTATGAGATTTTGGGGATGAGATTAATATTTATATCAGTGGAGTCTGAATAAAGCAGATCACCCTTCAAGTTATGGGTCATCCAGTTACTGAAGGCCTGAATAAAACAAAACCACCAGCTTTCTCTGAACAAGAGAGCATTCTCCATCAGACTGCCTTTGGACTTTCCCTGCAACATTGACTCTTCCTGATTCTATGAGTTTCAGTTTGTACTAGAATTGGAACATCAGTTTCTTGGGTCTCCATCTCCAGGCTACCAGGCCACCCTGAAGATTTTAGACTTGCCAGATTCCATAATTATATAAGCCAATTTTGTATTTATATTTATATATATATGTGTGTGTATTCATACATATAAAAATCATTTTCCCTATTGGTTCTATTTTTTGGTAAAACTCTGGATAATAGATTTTGGTGAAGAGTTCTTGTGAAACAGAATCTTAAGGATGGATTTTCTGAATTGGTTGTGGAGTTTCTGGAATTAGCTCTTTAATTTGATTAGATTTAAAGACTTGACTATTTACAGTAGTAAAGAGAGCATTGATAGTTCATGGTATAATCTAGCAATAGAAATATGCAAAATATTACCATTGAACACTCTTAATCAAACACTTATAAATAGCAAGAGCTGTAGTTTTATCTACAATCTCCACTGGGGAAGATCTACTTCCAAGGTCACCCACATGGTTGTTATGGATTCAGTTCATGACTTGTCATAGATTAAGGCCTCCGTTTCTTTTTGTTCCTTACCACATAGGGTTTTCAGTTTCAAAACCCATTTAAAGACAAGGAAGATAGCTTTATTAGAGCAAGCAAGAAAGAGGCCAATAATTGCGAGAGGGAGTCCAAGTATGGGGAATATCACAAATCTTTTGTACTTGATCATGAAAGTGATATCATCACTTCACTTTTAATTCATTCTATCTGTTATAAACAAGTGGCTAACTATAGGCCAAACACAAAGTGAGGGGAATTAATCAAAGGTGTAAAAGAGGCAGTGATTATAGGGGATCATTTCTGAAATTTGCCTCCACATTTACTATAAGAAAAACTTTAAATTTCTCTTCTTTCTTATTATTATACTATCCCCTTCTACTCTGTAAGTTTTATTTACCTTTGGTATACAACTTAAAACCAGTTATTTCAAATGCATTTAAAAATATTTAATTTGCTCCTCACAGCATGGTCAGTAGTGGGAAAAGAAATTATTTACTTTTGAAACACATTATTTAAATTAAGAAATTTGAAATGCATTCAAAAGATGTGCTTGAGCAAGTTGGGTGTGTAACAGACAGCCTTGGAATGCTTACTGTTATTTTCTTCCTATCCCATTTATAAAACTAAATACTGAATTTAAATAGTTATTATTATTATTTATTGGATACAAAATTTCTAGATAAACCAAAGTTCTCAAAATTATTTCATTTCTATGATAATTTTTCTGTATGCTATTTTCATTGGAAGCAATATCTAAAGTCAGTATTTTCTCAAAAAAATATAGAGGAAAAATCAATTTTTCATGTCTTGAAAGATATCTGGTAGGATTATAAAGATTCTTTAGTTGAACCTGATGTATTGTTAAAGACACAGAGTGAAGACAGAGGAAAATGTTATTTCAAATTCTCAAACACACTTGCACAATTTTTTTTACAGATCTACTTTCAGTGACTATATGTTAGTTTAGAGATTGTAGAATTTAGTAATTATGGATTTTGTACATTTTTAGGAAGTTCTGACTTTGTTCATTTAACAAAATTATTTTAAGATTCATCTATGTTGTTGTATTTCTCAATAGTCCATTAATTTCTTGTTATTGCTAAAAAGTATCCTACTGTAGGAAGATACTACAATTTGTTTATCCACTTACCTCTTAATGAGCATTTGGGTTTCCCCATATCAAGTGAGATTTGGTTGGAAATTTTATATAAATCCACTATTTGTGAGTGGACTGTATATGGCTAATAAAATCTCCTCATTCTGTTATCTAAATCGACTCTTTCTTTAATTTATCCTGCCCATTAACAATGACCAAACCTACTGTGTGAGTGGTGTTGGAGAACAATGTGAGAAATTATTCTTTGCTGGTTATAACAGTTCTTTATTCCATCATACAAAATTATATTTTATTTATTTCTATTTATTTTTATTGTGTATATTTAAGGTATACAATATGATATTTGAGATACATATAATAAAATTATTACTACAGATGTAAATTAACTTATCAATCACCTTCCATACTTAACTTTTTTGTGGTATAAGCACCTACTAAATTTATTCTTTTAATAAATTTTCAAAATAACAATAGTTAGGCTGTACATTAGACCTCTAGGCCTATTCATTGTACATAACTGCAACTTTGTACTTTTTGACCTACCTCACTCAATTTATTACCACATAATCACCATTCTACTCTATGTATTCAACTTTTATTTAGATTCCACATATGAGTGATACCAGGCAATTCTGAGTTGTTATTTGTTTTTTGTTTTTTGTTTTTTCATTTCGGCATATTATGGGGGTATAAATTTTAAAGTTTCAATAAATGCCTTTTCTCCTCTTCCCCCCACAAGTCTGTTATTTTTTTCTTTTTGTGTGTATTTCATTTAGCATAAATAGAAATCATCCATGTTGTTGTCACTGGCAGTATCTGTTTTTAAGGATGAATAATAATCCATCATGTGTATGTGTGTGTATATATATGTATATATATGCACGCATACATATATATCACAATTATGTATCTGTTCATCCATCATCAATGGACAGATATGCTGTTTCCATATCTTGATTATTATGAATAAGGCTGCAGTGTACATGCAAAACCAGATATCTCTATGAGGTGCTAGTTTCATTTCCTCTGGGAATATATTCAGGAGAGTGATTGCTGGGTCAAATGGTAGTTCTATTTTTAGTTTTTGGTGAACCGCCATACTGCTTTCTGTAATGTCTCTACATTCCCACCAACAGTGTACAAGGATTTCCTTTTCTCTACATTCTTGCCAACATTTTTTTTCTCTTGACTTTTTGATAATAGCCATCTTAAGGGGTCTGAGGTGGTATCTCATAGTGTCTTTGATTGTATTTCCCTGATGATTAGTGATGTTGAATATCTTTTCATATATCTCCTGGCCACTTATATGTCTCTTTTAGAACATATCTATTCACATCTTTTGTTTATTTTTTAATCTGTTTTTGTAGTTGCTGCTTTTATTGAGTTGGGTGACTCCTTACATATTTTGGATATTATTATAACATCTTATTGGATATATGGTATGCACATATTTTCTCCCAGCCTGCAGGCTGCATTTTCATTTTGCTGATAATTTCCTTTGCTGTGCAGATTTTGTATGTGATATAGTCAAACTTGTTTATTTTTATGTTTTTTGTCTGAGCTTTCGAGTTGATATCCAAAATCATTGCCAAAGCTAATATGAAGGAGCTTTTCCCCTATGTTCTTTCCTAGGAGTTTTACGGTGTCATGTCTTAAGATTAGGTCTTTAATCTAGGTCTTGAATTGATTTTTATGTATCGTCTAAAATAAGGCCTAGTTTCATTCTTTTCGATGTGGACATCCAGTTGTCCCAACATCATTTATTGAGGAAACTATTCTTTCCTCATTATGTCTTCTTGGTGGCCTTGTTGAAAATCTGTGGACTGTATTATGCCTGGACTTATTACTGGGCTGTCTATTCTGTTCCATTCATCTGTGTGTCTGTTTTAATGCCAGCACCAAACTGTTTTGATTTCTATAGCTTTGTAACATACAGTTGACCCTTAAACAACATGGATTTGAACTACATGGGTTCCCTAATGTGTGTATTTTCTGCCATCCCTGAGACATCAAGAACAACTCCTTTCTTATCTTCAGATGTAAAGATGACAAGGATGAAGATCTTTATGATGATCCACTTCCATTTAATAAATAGTAAATACAGGCAGTACTCGGGTTACAGATAATCTGACTTACGGCATTTCATACTTATGAATAAGCTCCCAAGATTCCCTATAAGGATAATTTATAATTGAATAATAAAATTAACAATTCAGGAACTAGTTTATTCCATGCATATAAATAAACCTGCATGGTTTAAGCAGTTTGTTGATGCAGCATCTTTACATTAGCAGTTATACTCCTGGATAGAGAAGCAGCTGATAGAAACACAAGAACACCAAGAATCAGAAGATCCAAAGCCAAGAAAATTTATGACAAAATAATTAGCTGAAGGCTTTCTCCTCACTGAAGCAGGATTTGAAAGCTTGAGGAGCAAGATCCTAACGTTGAGTGGTTTACAAAGGTTTACCATGCAATTAGTGAGAATGCTAGCTGCTACAAGGCCATTTATGAAGAAAAAAGAAAATGACTATGCAAATAACCCTAGACACCTTTGATTGAGCTTAAGCCCATTATCCAAAGTAAGGTGACACAAGATCAAAAAAATGGGCTCCATATGTACTCGCCATCACATTGGTACTAACTGATCTTCAATATGATGCTCAAAGGGTGGTGGTGTTCACCAGAGATTCAGGGGTTGGGGGATAGAGTCACATCTGAGAGACACCGCAAACAGTGTGAAGGGGAAGGGCATACCTCTAACCTTT
>VSMD01094482.1:0-52233 GCA_008750895.1 Mirza zaza
AGAGGACAAGAGAAATCAGGCAAGAGAAAGAAATAAAGGGCATCCAAATTGGGAAAGAGGAGGTCAAACTATCCACGTTTCCTGATGATATGATCTTTTTATCTAAAAACACCTAAAGACTCCACCAAAAGACTCCTAGAATTGATAAATAAATGTAGCCAAGTCTTAGGTTACAAAACAATGTACACGTATCAGTAGCATTTCTATTTGCTGTTATAACAACAGTCAAGCTGAGAGTCAAACCAAGGACTCAATATCATTTACGACAGCTACAAAGAAAATAAAATGCCTAGAAATATACTTAACCAAGGAGGCAAATGATCTCTACAAGGAGAACAATAAGACACTGATGAAAGAAATCATAGATGACACAAACAAATGGAAAAATATCCCATGCTCATGGGCTAGTAGAATCTACATCATTAAAATGTCCACACTGCCCAAAGTGATATACAGATTCAACAAAATCCCCATCCAAATACCAACATCATATTTCACAGAGCTAGAAAAAAATAATTCTAACCTTCATTTGGAACCAAAGAAGAGCCCAAATAGCCAAGGCAATCTTAAACAGAAAGATCAAATCTAGAGGCATCACATTAACTGACTTTAAATTATATTATAAAGCTATAGTAACCAAAACAGCATGATACTGGTATAAAAGTAGAGACATATGCCAATGAAACAATAGAGAAACCAGTAATAAAACCATTTACCTACAACCAACAGATCTTCAACAAAGCAGACAACAACATACACTGGGGAAAAGAAGCCCTATTCAATAAAAGGTGTTGGGAAAACTAGATAATCATATGCATAAGAATGAAACATGTTCTCTATCTCTCACCATATACAAAAATTAATTTAGGATAAAAGACTTAAATGTAAGGCATGAAACCATAAAAATTCTAGAAGGAAATGTAGTAAAAACTCTTCTAGACATTAGCCTAAGCAAAGAATTTATGACTAAGACCCCAAAGGCAAATACATCAATAACAACAATAAATAAATGGACTTAAATAAATTAAAGAGCTTCTGCATAGCAAAGGAAATAATAAACAGAGTAAATAGGCAACCTACAGGATGGGAGAAAATATTCTCAAACTATACATCTAATAATATTAAGAATTTACAAAGTACTTGAATCAGCAGGAAAAAACAAACCCATTCAAAGTGGGCAAAAGACATGAACAGAATTTTTTCATAAGAAGATAGACACATAGCCAAAAAACATATGAAAAAGTGTTCAACATCATTAATCATCAGGTAAATTCAAATTAGAACCATAGTCAGATACCACGTTACCCTGTCTGAATGACCATTATTAAAAAGTAAAAAGACAATAGGTGCTGGCATTGGAGGCAGAGAGAATGGAATGCTTATACACTGTTGGTGGGAATGCAAATTAGTGCAACCTTTAGGAAAACAGTATGGAAATTCCTCAAAGAAATAATGTAGACTTACCATTTGATCCAGCAATCCCACTATTGGTTATCTACCCAAAGGAAGCGAAATCTTTTTATAAAAATAAAAAAAGACACCTGTACCAGAATATTTATCACAGTACAATTCACAGTTTTAAAGATGGGGAATCGATCTATGTATCCATCAATTCTGGAGTGGATAAAGAAAATGTTACACACACACACACACACTGTGGAATACTACTCAATCATAAAAAGGAATGAAATAACATGTTTTGCGGCCACCTGGATGTAACTGGAGACCATTATCCTAAGTGAAGTATCTCAGGAATGGAAAAATAAACACCACATGTACTTACTAACAATTGGGAGCCAAACAATGAGTATACATAGGCACAAAGAGATGTGAAGGACATTGGAAACCAAGAAAGAGGGAGACTGGGAGAGGGCAGAGGGATAAAAACTTACCTGATAGGCACAACAAACACTATTCTGGTGTTGGGCACACTAAAAGCCCTGACTTAAGCATTATACTAGGTATCCTTCTAACAAAACCATTTGTACCCCTTTTATATTTTGAAATTTAAACAAGTTTATTATATTTTTTACTTTAAAATACTTCATTAAAAAAAACTATGTTTTTAAAAAACTTTACAAAAAAAGGTGCTGACTTGCAGGCCATAGTTTGTTGACCCCTGTTCTAGGACACAAAGAAAACTTTGTATTGGGTTCTACGAAGTAGACACATTACCAAAAAACTGATTTGACCACATGCATAAAACTGGAAATTTAAAATGGAACCAAAAAAATAAAAGACTCTGTCTGGAAATTAAAAGATCTTGCATTAAATATTCTATTCTAAATAATTCAACAACACAAAATTATTGAATTTCTGAAAAATAATGATAAAACAGTATATATCATAAATCACACTGTAGTGAGCCAAGATGGCCGACAAGAGATACAGCTTGTTGGACCATCCCAGGAAGATTTGAGGCTTGCATTGAGGAAAGCAGAGTGTTTATTGCTTAGAAGTGGACCACAGGGTTAGACATCAGTGGAGTCCAGGGACACCACCTGGAGGAACTGTGCAGCTCACAGAGAAGAGGATGGAAAAGAGAAATCAGCAACATGAACACAAACCAGGGAGTTCCAGAGCCCAGGGAAAGGAAAAGAGGTCTTTCTCCTCCCCACCTGGGTGCCTCAGTCCACATAGGGCTCTCATCCCACAGGGGAGTGCCATAAGGGACCAGAGAGCCGGCATCCCTGCATCTCCTCTGCCTCCTCCTCTGCATCTCCTCCATTCCTGGCATCCCAGAAAGTAATTTTGATTTAAGCCAGTTTGTAGCCATGTAGCCACACCCTTCTCATAGCAACTGCCAAAGTGCTTTGCTGGGAGACTTGGCTCTGCAATGGCGGTGCATTCCCAGCCGAACCTGCCTCACAGAGCATAGCCTCAGCAGCTCAGAGAGAATGGCAGGATGCAGTGCCACCTGGACACGAGAGCAGTGCAGGGAGACTGCAGCCTTTCCCACCACTATAGTAGCTGCTAGAGTTCTTTGTGCGGAGTGACCTGCTTTTAGCACTGGGGGTAAATTCCCACTGAAGTGGGTGGGACAGCCACAGTTTGCAATCTTCCTGCCCACAGACATTTGATACATTCACCTACTGACAGCAGAGATAGCAGGGTAGGGAGGCATAGGGAAGAAGTTCTAGTTCCTTGATCGGGTGGCAAGAGAGAGCCCTTACCTATCAGGAGGCTGTGAATGAGCACAGGAGAGCAGGGGGCTGTAAGTGTGCCCCATCCCCACCGCTACTGGAGAACTGCCATACTGGAATAGACTGTGGCACTGAAACTGAATTTGCATAAGTACTAGCTCCATGGCAACTGAATGCCTTGGATGCTATAGGCTGAATCAGAGCAGCTGTCCCCCACCCCAGACACTACTCACTTTATAATAGAGAGTGCAGCTTTATCCAAGAGTTTCTTGAGCTGCCACTATTCTCCTGGTGAGAGCATCCCCCTGGCGGAGACTTCTGCGGATAGAGAGCCCTCCCCTGCCGCCTCACCTTAGGGTCTAGTGGTAGAAAAGGGGTGGACAATTGGAGAGTCCCTATCTGCCAGCACCATTCAGAGATGCACACCAGTGGATCAGACACATGAACAGTGGGAAAGCTTGAGAGCCTGTCTTGGGCAGACAGGGAACACAAGTGGAATGATCAGAGAAGAATGGACAGGACAGAAAAAGCCTGGCTAGGAGCCTCAGCAATCACACAATGAGGCTCCTCCCATCAGGAAAAGCCCTCCGAACTTGAAGAGATAGCCCTGAACTCCATATCAGCAGCTCCCCTTAGCATCTGGATAAGCAACCTCTGAGCACCATAGAGGCTCAGCAAAACCCCACACCCAGGCTTTCACACCCCAGCTATGATTTATCTTGTTCCTCCCTCCACCTCAGAGGGGAGCATGGTCCAAGCAACCCTTGAGAGCTACAAAGGCCCTCCCAAAGCTTGAGGCTTTCGTGTATCCCAACTGGGGGACCAGAGCCTACCACAGGCATAATAGATTACCTTGGTAACTGGCTCCTTCACACAAACTATAATCAATGACAGTGGAACCAACCCCGTAGCTAAACATACTTCCTTCTATCTCAAGCTATTAGGGAACAGCTGATTAAAACCCACAAGTACAATCTACCATCTCAGAACTTAAGCTAGGGGAACAAACTCACTACTCTCCATTGGGAAGAAGTGAAGGCAATAGATCAGAGGCACCCCAAGAGGTTCATCAAACCTACTAAAACACCCCAAAGGCAATTCAGGACCAGCACTCCTCTCCCTGGAATAGTCAGGGGACAAGCATTGTCAGGGGACTTTGACACAGGGCCATAAACCAGTCCTAGCACCCCTAGCTCTTGACCAATAGGCCAGATGAGAAGGAATTAGTGAAGGAACTCTTGAATCATGAAAATCAAAACAAAAAGATGCCCTCAAATGAAATCAATAGCTCCTCAGCAATGGATACCAACTTAAATGAAACAGTTAAGATGACAGATGAAGAATTTCAAAAATGGATTGTAAAAAAGCTCGGTGAAATACAAGAGAAAATAGAAATCTAACACAAAGAAGCCACAAAATCAGTGCAGGAAATGAATGAAAAATTCTCTAAAGAAATCAAAGTATTAAAGAAAAACCAAACAGAAATTCTGGAAGTGAAAATGCATATAAGGAATTACAAAACACAGTGGAAAGCCTTAGAGTAGTCTGGATCACACAGAAGAAAGAATCTCAGAGCTTAAAGATAACACCTACAACCTAAACAAATCAATCAAGAAGAAAGAACACAAAAACAAAAGGCATGAACAAAGCATACAGGAAATGTGGAATTATGTAAGGGGGACAAACATAAGAATCGTAGGCAGCCATAAGGGCAAAGAAGAAAACACACAAGGGGTGAATAACATACTTGAGGGAATAATTAAAGAAAATTTCCCTGGTCTTGCTAGAAATCTAGATATCCAGGTACAAGAAGCACACAGGACTCCTGGGAGATTCATCATAAAGAGGCAATCACCATGTCACACAGTTATTAGGCTGGCCAAAGTAAACATGAGAGAGGCATACCTAAGAGCCATAAGGTGATAATAGCAGTTAATCTACAAAGTGAAACCCAACATGTTGAAAGAAATACACCTAAATATCAATTCTGTCAATAAATGTGAATGGCTTGAACTGCCCATTGAAGAGACATAGGCTGGCTGAATGGATAAAAAATACAAGCCAAGTATCTGCTGTCTCCAGGAAATGTATCTAACGCACAAGGACTCATTCAGACTCAAGGTGAAAGGATGGAAAATAATAATCCAGGCAAATGGAAACCAAAAGAAAGCTGATGTAGCCATTCTCTCATCAGAAAACATAAACTTTAAATCAGCAAAAGCAAAGAAAGACAAAGATGGTCACTATGTAGTGGTGGAAAGAAAAATTCAACAAGACAACTTAACAATCCTAAATATTTATGCACTCAACACAGGAACGCCAACATACATAAAGCAAATCCTGCTCGATCTACACAAAATGATAAATAAGAATGCCATAATAACTGGGGACTTCAACATCCCACTGACAGAACTAGACAAATCCTCCAAACAGAAAATAATCAAAGAAAAAATGTACTTAAACAGAATGCTAGAACAAATGGGCCTAACAGACATGTACAGAACATTCCATCCAAATAACACTGAATATACATTCTTCTCTTCAGCTCATGGAAATTTCTCTAAAATTTATCAAATCCTAGGCCAAAAAAGATCTCAACAAATTTTTTAAAATGTGAAATTGTACCATGTGTCTTCTCAGATCACACTGGAATAAAATTAGAAATCAATTCCAACAGAAACACTCAACTCTACACAAAGTCATGGAAATTAAACAACCTATTGCTGAATGATTGGTCAAGGAAGAGATTCAGATGCAAATCAAAAGATTATTTGAACTAAATGATAGTGGGGAAACAAGTTATCAAAATCTATGGAGTACAACAAAAGCAGGCCTGAGAGGAAAACTCATAGCTTAAATGCCCACACCCAAACAACAGAAATATCACAAATCAACAATCTAATGAATCATCTCAAGGAACTGGAAAAGGAAGAGCAAACCAATCCTAAACCCAGCAGAAGAAAAGAAATAACCAAGATCAGAGCAGAACTAAATGAAATCAAGAATAAAAGAACTATACAGAAGATTAATTGCCAGGAGTTAGCTATGCTCCCAGCAAGAACAGGTCTCTGGCAGGATCGTCACAAGAGATTTGGAAATAATAGAAATAGAAAAATAATAGAGACAGAGAAATAACCAAGACAGAGACAAAGTATAGTTTACAGTGATGGGAGAGCCAGGCGTCCTCCAGCATTCCCATGAGCTGTGAGGCCCTGAGTGAAGTCCTGCATCAGTATTTATTAGTGCAGCAATTAGTTGCCAGTGGTTACAGATTTACATAATAACAGATAATTCATTTAGGTTTTAAGTCTCCCCAAAAGTTTCTAGAAATCCTTTAATTAACTCTATTTATGTGAGCAAATGATTACAAAATTTTTCTAAGATAAACTTCTAAGCCCTAAGATAAATTGTCAATTAGCAGAAAGGTTAAACAGAAATACAAAGGCTATATATTTCTTTATATAGTTTCTTGTTGATTGAGACAAGTGGTCAGAAGTGAAGCAGGAACTGTCCTTGAGGCTAATTGTTTTTTAGCTGCAGGTGTCCACCAGGTGGGCATTCTTTGATCAGTCCTTAGTGACCTCATGCCAAGCCCTGTCTTACACAAGCATCAGGCACAGGCCTCCAGGTCTGAGAGACAGACGTTACCTTGCATACACCTTCTGATCAGTGAGATGCCCTCCTGTGGCAGCTTTTGATCTGTGAACTAACACGTTCACAGATTCCTCAAGACAAAGCCCTACAAAACTCCTGAAACTTTTTATGTCTCTATCTGTCAATAATTAATGAAACAAAAAGTTAGTTTTTTGAAAAGATAAACAAATTCAACAGGCCTTTTACCAGATTAACCAGAAGCAGAAAAGAAAGGACTTTAATAAACTCAATTAGAAATGAAAAAGGAGATATCATCAGATATATTTCTGATATATCTGATATATTATATATATCAGATATATTTCTGATATCACAGAAATATAAAACATCATCTTTAAATACTATAAAAACTTCTATGTCCCCAAACTTGAAAACATGGAGGAAATGGACATATTCTTAGAAACACACAACCTCCCTAGGCTCAATCAGAAAGAAATAGAATTCCTGAACAGACCAATATTAAGCACAGAAATTGAAGCAGCAATGAAAACTCTTACAACAACAACAATAAAAATGTCCTGGACCAGATGGGTTCACACCTAAATTTTACCAAAGCAACGAAGAAGAACTTGCACCTATACTGCAAAAATTAATAACATAGAGAAGGAAGGAATCCTCCCCCAACTCATTTTAGAAAGCCAATGTCACCTTGATACCAAATCCAAGAAAGGACACAACAAAATAGGAAAAGTACACACGACTATCCCTTATGAATATAGATTCAAAAATTCTCAATAAAATCTTAGCAAACTGAATTCAACTGCACATCAAAAAAATAATTCATCATGACCAGGTAGACTTCATCTCAGAATTACAAGGATGGTTCAATTTACACAAATCTATAAATGTAATTGGCCATATAAATAAGAGCAAAACCAAAGATCATATGATCCTCTCAATAGACACAGAAAAGGCATTTGACAAAATTCAGCAACATTTTATGATAAGAATTCTTAACAAAATAGGCATAGATGGGACCTACCTCAAAATGATAAAATCCATATATGACAAACCCACAGCCAACATCATCCTGAATGGGGAAAAGTTGAAAGCATTCCCGCTTAGAACTGGAACCAGACAAGGTTGCCCTCTATCACCACTTCTATTCAACATAGTGCTGGAAGTCCTTGCCAGAGCAATCAGACAAGAAAAAGAAATCAAGGTTATTCAAGTGGGGAAAGAAGAGGTCACACTATTGCTCTTAGCTGATGATATGAACTTATATTTAGAAAACCTGAAAGATTCCAACAAGAGACTCCTGGAGTTTATAAAGGAATGAAGCAAAGTCTCAGGCTACAAAATCAATGTATACAAATCAGTAGCTTTCGTATATGCCAGTAACAGTCAAGCTGAGAATCAAATCAAGGATGCAATACCTTTCACAATAGCATCAAAGAAAATAACATACTTAGGAATATATATTAATAACTAAGGGGGTAAGAAAACTATATAGGGAGAACTGCAAAGCACTGATAAAAGAAATAGCAGAGGATATAAACAGATGGAAAACCATACCATGCTCATGGATTGCCAGAATCAATATTTTTAAAATATCTATACTACCCAAAGTGATCTACATATTCAATGCAATTCCTATTAAAGTACCAACATCATTTTTCACAGATATAGAAAAAATAATTCTACCCTTTGTATGGAACAAAAGAAGTCCCCATATAGGCAAAGCAACTTTAAATAAAAAGAACAAATTGGAAGGCATCAATCTACCAGACCTCAAGCTATACTACAAGACTATAGTAACCAAAATAGCATGGTACTGGCACAAAAACAGAGACATAGACCAATGGAATAGGACTGAAAACCCAGATTTAAAGCCATCTTTATATTGCCATCTAATCTTTGACAAAGCAGACAATAACATACACTAGGGAAAAGAATCCCTATTTAATAAATAGTGCTTGGGAAATTGGATAGCCACATTTAGAAGACTGAAACAGGATCCACACCTCTCACCTCTCACAAAAATCAACTCATGATGGATAACAAACTTAAACCTATGGCATGAAACCATAAGAATTCTAGAAGAAAATATTGGGAAAAATCTTATAGACATCAGCCTAGGCAAATAATTTATGAAGAAAACCCCAAAAGCAATCACAGCATCAACAAAAATAAATAAATGGGACCTGATTAAACTAAAAAGCTTCTGCACAGCCAAGGAAACTATCAGGAGACTGAATAGACAACCTACAGAATGGGAGAAAATATTTGCATGCTGTATGTCTGATAAAGGGCTGATAACTAGAATCTATATAGAACTGAGGAAAATCAGCAAGAAAAAATCAAACAGCCTGGTGAAAAAGTAGGCAAAGATGTGAACAGAAACTTTTCAAAAGAAGATAGACTAATGGCCAACAAACATGAAAAAATGCTTAACATCTTTAATCATCAGGGAAATGCAAATCAAAACCATAATGTGATATCACTTAAATCCAGTGAGAATGGCTTTTATTAAAAAGTCCCCAAACAACAAATGTTGGCGTGGATGTGGAGAGAAAGGAACACTCATACACTGCTGGTAGGACTGCAAACTGGTAAAACCTCTATTAAAAGTAGTATGGAGATACCTCAAAGAACTAAAAGTAGACCTACCATTTGATCCAGCAATCCCATGACTGAGTATGTACCCAAAGGAAAAAAAAACATTTTATAAAAAAGATATCTGCACTCGAATATTTATAGCAGCACAATTTACAATTGCAAAAATGTGGAAACAACTCAAGTGCCCATCAATCCATGAGTAGATTAATAAAATATGGTATATATATATATATACACACACACACACACACCATGGAATACTATTCAGCCATAAAAATGGTTAACTAATACCTCTTGTATTATTCTGGATGGAGCTGGAGCCCATTTTTATAAGTAAGGTATCACAAGAATAGAAAAACAAACACTACATGTACTCACCATTAAAGTGGTATTAATTAATCAAAACTTATGGTCACATATGGAAGTAACATCAGGTGTCAAGCAGGTGGGAGGGGGAAGAATGGATGGGTGAATTCACACCTAATGGGTGCAGTGCACTCTGGGGGTGGGCATGCTTATAGCTCTGACTTGGGTGATGCAAAGGCAATATATGTAACTGAAGTGTACCCCGTAATATTCTGAAATACAAAAAAAAAAGAAATCATGGGATACATTTAAAGCAATGATTAGAGAATAATTTGTAGCCCTATATACATATATCAATAAAAATTAATAAAAATAAATGAATGAAATTCCCAACACAAAATACTAAGCAAAAAACAAAATAAGTAAATGAAATGAAAATACAAGGAAGAGATTATTACATATAAAAGCAGAAATTAATGAAGTTGAGAACAGAAAGTCAGTGGGCCAATTTAATCAAAACCTTGATTCTTGAGATAATAAAAATAGACAAACCACCAGATAATTTAATCTATAAAAGGGGAGAAATAACAAATATACAAAATAAGAAGTTACACAGAAATAATTATGATACAATGAGAATGTTTGTAAAATTGTAAATAACTACTTTTACATACACTTATGCAAATAAATTTGAAAACCTCTAGGAAATAGATACTTTCTTAGGCAAATATCTGTGACTAAAACTGATGCCAGTAGAGATAAAAAAAAAAAAACTTTGATCAATTTGTATAGAAATAAAACAAATTTTCTATTTCTACCCACATAATAGTATCAGGTCCAGATGATCACACAGCAGAGAATTCTACCAAACCTTTAAATGGCAGGCTATCTTGAACCTACATAAAGTGTCTCAGACTATAAAGAATCAAAAATTCCTTTCAACTTCTTTTTATGAAGCAAGTTTAACATTGATATCTTAACCTGATAAAAGATATTTTTAAAAACTACAAACCAATATCTCTATGGAAACTGATACAATAAGATTTTTAATACTGGATAAGAGACTCTGACAACATTATTATTAAGAAATCAAAACACTATGACCAACTAAAGTTAACACTGGAAATGGATTGGTTTTAGAAAATAAATTAATATAATTTACCATTTTCATAAGCTTGTTGAGAAAAATGCTGATTTTCTTTATAGGTGCTGAAAACTGGCAAAATGCAACACCCATTCTTAGCATAAACTTATAGAAAAATTATATAAATAGCCCATTTCCTTCCTTAATCAGGAAACATCAGAGGCATTCTCAGTGAGGTAAGTCACTAGGTTAGGATGGCCATTATCACCACTGTTATCTGGCATTGTCTGAAGATAAAACTGAGTGAATGAAATTAGACAAAAGTAAAGAACCAGAAGTACATAAGTAGTAAAATAAGAAATAAATTATCTGTATTTGCAGATGACATCATAGTATACATGGAAAATCCCAGAAAATAAATGATAAAATGAAACCAAACAATTTAAAAAAATCAGTAAGTCAGCAGGATGTAAAATTAGCATGTAAAAATAAGTAGCATTTATATACACAAATAAAAACCAGTTAGAAGATATAATGAATGCAAAAATCCATGATAACAAATAGTAACAAAAAAGATAAAATAATTAGGAACAAATGTCACAAGAAACGCTCAGAACCTATGTAAAGAATACTATAAAATACTTCTGTAAGACGTGGAAGTAGGAGCAAAGCAATGGAAAGACATCATCTCATCTTTATTAGCACATCTCAACATCATCAAGATGTCAGCTCTCCCTAAAGTTAATTTATAAATGTAATCTGATCCCAATAAAAATTCCATTGCATTTTGTTTTTCTATAGCTAGATAAGTTGATCCTAAATTTCATATGCAAAGTAAACACACAGGTGAGAGAGATGTAGGCAAAGGAGAGAACAGAGGAGAAATGAGGTAAAAGAGGAGATCAGAAATATCACCTGCCATTACTGTCTTTGAAGATGTGGGAGGGGACTGCTAATCAAGGAAAGGGAGCAGGTTCCAGAAGCTGAGACCAACCCTCAGCATCTTGCCAGCAAGGAAATGAGGACCTCAGTCTTACCACCACTGACAGTGGAATTCTACCAGCAAACAGTATGATCATGGAAGCTGATTCACTCCCAGAGCCTTCAAAAAGCAATGCAGCCCTGATAACACCTTGACTTCAGCTTTGTGAAACCAGGGCAGAAACCAGCCATGACAACTGATATCTGACCTACAGAAATACACAAGTAGTACAGTGAAGAGAACTACCAACTTTACTGAAACTACAAACTCATGCTACAAACATGAAATGAAATTAATAAATGTGGTGGGTTTTGGACAAATAATTGATTAAATTAAACTTAAGTTATTCTATTTTTTAAAAAAATAGGTGAAAATAATCAAGAATGTTTGGAAAGAAGTATGTTGAAGAAGACTTTCCATACCCAGCTACTGAAAAGTTTTTCAAAATTATAATAATTAAAATGAAAAAATATTATCTCAGGAATAGACAAATTAATGAAATAGAAAAAAGAGCCTACATATAAAATTATGTATATGAGAAAGATAATTATAAACAAATAGATAAATAATAAATTATTCAATAAATAGCACTAGGAACAATTGGTTAACTATTACAAAAAATATTAGATCTTTATACCATATTACAAAGTAAGCTATAGCTAGATTAAAGTGTTAAATATTTTTAAAACCATATTACAAAGTAAGCTATAGCTAGATTAAAGTGTTAAATATTTTTAAAAGGCCAAATCGATGAATATTTATATGATCTGAAAGTGGGGGGAAACCTTCTAAGCATTAGAGCAATTTTTAAAAATCCACAAGAAAAAGGACTAATATAAAGAAAAATAATTAAAATCTTACATATCAAAATATGCCAAACAAAATAAGAGAACAAATAATTTGGGGAAATAACTGCAAACTTGCCCCATAGAGAAAATTAATAGTCATAATATGTGAGGTACTTTTACATAATTAAGACAGAGACTTTAATAGAAAAATGGTAAAATATATCAAATGATAATTCATAAAAGAATAGATTCAAATAGTGAAATGCTTAAAAATTTCAACACCAAGAATAATCACAAAAGTTTTTGAAATAAAAGTTTTCTAATTTCTAACATTGAAGGCAATCTCTTCTGATTGAAAAGTTAAGCCTTCACGAAATGGTCCATTGGCTTGTCATAGCCACATAAAATTGAGAATCTAAGTTGGTATGATACATCTTTTGAGCTGCATTTTTTTAAATCTTTGGACTATGTCAATGGAGTATAAAATTCCATTGATCAGCTATTCTTTATAGTTATCCTTGAGATTACAAAACATTTTCCACAATTAGTGGAGAAAATGGCTTTGTTTTTAATGAAATCTCATGGGGAAGATAAATTTTAATATGCTAATTTATGTCAGAAACCAAAGAATATGTACTCTGTATCATGATAAACAAGTTCTACATGATTCAGAGTTTTAAGTCCTTATAGACCTTCCTGGGCCACTGAGGTCATCAGATATGATTTTTTGAATCATATCTTTTTTGAATCATATCATTTTAAGTAGGTGAAATTGACCTTAGTTTTGCTTTCCCTAATTTAAACTAGCATGAATTACCATGAAGGAATCTAGGTTAGGTCAGTCTCCTCTGGCCTTCTCTAGGGGCACAATACCAAGTCAGAGGCAGTAGACTACAGTTGTCTTAAGTTAGTTTTAAGGCCATGAATAGACACAATTGAGAGTTCTATTAATCCAAAGATTGATGAAGTAAAATGTTTTCAACTGCAAATTCCATGTCTGTGAAGCAGAAGCCACAGAACATGGTGGCGGCATGGTTTCCTCCTTCCTTGGTGGTTGGGGTGTGAGGGTGGGGGTGCTTGTGAGAGAGGAAGAGTAAGAATAGGGAGATATTAGAAATAACACAATAAAATAATTTAATGTTTTTTCAAGGCTGTGTTAAACTGGAATAATTTGCTTCTAAACTTGTATAGAGAAACAAATTATTTTCACAGGAAAGAATAAAATGGTGACCAACCCCCTCTGTTTACAAAAGCAGTTTTCATAATCCAGGTTTAGTATGATTTATTAATGATATAGTGAAAGCCATCCTCATATTGATTAAAAATATAGTTTTATTAAAAAATAAAAATAAAAAATAAACACAAGAATAGCTAGGAAACTACTAAATGTGAAGACCTGTGAAAGGTGGTAATGGCTGCAGGGCAGAACTACTCCCAGGTATAAAAATGTGCTACAGAGTTCTTTCATTGAACGGTATGGTATGGGCACAGGAATAAACTGTCAGATCAGTGGAATAAAATAAAATCTCCAGAAGTAGATCCAACTATGTATAAAAACCTAGTATATGACAAAAGTGATATCTCAAATCATTGGGACCGAGATGCTCTGTTTAAGACACAGTGTCAGGACTACTGGGTAGCCATTTGGAAAAAGATAAAAGTAGGTCCATTCATTCCATTGTACTCAAGAATAAACTGCAAATATTCAGAGATCTAAATATAAAAAGTAAAACTGTACAAATACCAAAAGAAAACATGGGTGAATTTCTCTAAAACTGGCGTGTAAGGAAAGACTTTCTAACTACGACTAAAATCCAAGGCATAATAAAAGAAAAGGTTAGTAATTTGACTGCATGATACAAATATTTGCAAGGCCTAAAAAACACCATTAACCAAGTCAAAAACAGCTGACAAACTGGAAAAAAATAGTCACAGCATATATCACAGATAGTTAATCCCTCAATTTATTGAGAACTTTCTAAAAGTGAGAAAAAAAGACCTATAGAAACTTTATAGAAAAAATGGGCAAAGAATTGAACAAAAAATTCAAAAAGTGATATAAAAATTATCCTTAATAATATAAAAAGGTATGCAATTTAATTCATGAAAAATGCAGATTAAAACTACAATGAAGTTCATTTTTCACCTGTCAAATTGGTGAAAATTTAAAAGCTTGACAACGAATAATATTGGTGATACAGTGAAGAAACAGATAATGTCACATGTTGCTGATGGATACGGAAAATGGTCCCCATGGAAGGGAATTTCACATTCTCTAAGCAACTATTTATAACCAAGTCTCAACACAAGAAGTCCCCCTATGAATTGATCCTGAACATACATCTTTGACAATATGAAAACACAGATGCACAAAGTTATTCATAGAGTATTATTTGTAATAGTCAAGAATAGAAGATTGGTTGAATAAACTATGGTACATACACAAACAGAGTACTACGCAGTTATAAAACAGAATAAGGTGGAGAGCAAAATGCGAAAGAACACATATAGCTAACTTTTCTGTATAAAAGAAGGGGAAATTTTTAATGTATATGATGGCTTATTATCACAAAAAAGAAACACAGGAAGCACAAACCAGAAAACAGTCAAGTTAGTTGCCTACAGGGGTTGGGGATATTGGATAGAGAGAATACAGGAAGAAGTAACACATCTCCAATTAAACTATGAAGAAATATCTTCATAGTTTGACTTTTTAAAGCATATTAATATTAAACATATTCTAAAAATAAAATCAATAAGAATAAGAAGGAAGTTCTAAAAGTGAAAGGGAACTAAGAATGTTACTCGCATGACATCTTAACAAGAGGAGATATTTTTTCTCAGTAGTAAATTTAATTAATTACATTCACTGTAAAATCAAGTGGCTTATAAACATGATTATATTTTAAATGAATTCCATCTATATTAAAGGGAAGGAAGAGAAGGAGGAAGGAACCACTAATATAAAGTAATTTAAATACATAATATTTACTGAAATATCTTCATTCTTCAGGTAGAGGAAAAGGAAAAACTGCAAACGAATCCCAAACTCTTTTTGGTAGATGTTTTATTATGATGGCCTGGGCAAAGCAATTCTCAATGTGTTTTAGGTGTACTAAAGGGCTGAAAAAATGAGTAAATGTGTTGATGCTGTTGAAAGTTCTTACTGTAGAGGAAGAGACATATAAATATGGGATGCTGGAAGACAAGAAATAACCCTTTGGGAATGGATCCAAACTGGAGGTACTGGTGTGAACTCATGGTTTCTAAAATATGTATATGAATGTTTATGTGCACATATATTGTGCATCGATATGTATATATATCTCTGTCTATTGGTATGCATGTGTATACATGTGCGTTTGTGTGTATACAGAGGTATTTCTTACCTTTCTTTCCTGAAAAAGCCAAGAAGCAAAGATCAGAGGAGCAATGAGCTACTTAGTCCTCACTGAAAGGAACCAAGGCTTCCAGAAGAAATGGTTAATTCAAGGGTTCAGACAGGGACAGCTTATTCCTAAGGAAATGGGCTGCCTGTGGCATCCAACACTTGTTTTTCTCTTCTCTTCAAGTCCTAGTATGCTAGACACAGTTTATTAGCCCTACTATTGATATGGTTGTCAGCCAATCTTCCTGGGCTTCCATAAAGTTTATAATAATGATCATCAGAACATTAAAGAACTTCCACCAATCCCAAATCGTCGTTTATTTTTATCCTGTATTCCTGTGAACACTTCCATAAAGGCCATGCAAAACTTGGATTTTAATATCCATCTTAATAAGCTTCCGTTATTTGCAATTGGTTCCACATTTCCAATTGCAATATGTTTTTGTTAGACACTATAGGTCCGAAAAGTTTGCTAGAACACAAAATAAATGTCAGAAAGAGAGCCCACAGCAAATTAAACAGCACACATTGCAGGATACACTCAGTATAGCATGGTTAAAAAGCTCATTGGCCAAGAGGGTTTATAATGTGGATGTGCCAAAGCTTATTGGCTCTACAGGCTCACTAGATGATAATACAACCGCCCTTTGAGCATGGGGGAAATACATCAGTCACAAATGGCACTATAATAAATTGGCCCTCTAACATCTTCCAGATGGCCACATAACATTTTCACTATTTTCATCAATAGGATTTGAGTGAAGACTACAGTTGAGATCAGCAGCCACGACACGTCCTCCCTGAGCAACCTACCTGAGGGAGAGTTGCCCACCCAGCCAGAATGGCAGCTGCGCAAGCCAGTGGCCTTCACAACTACCTCGAGATAGTCTGAGTTCTCATGCAGACGGGCTGAATTTAGGAAAGCCGAATCTGAGCAGCCACCACAGGCCATGCTTCTGCCCTTGGAGAAGACTTAGTGAGGGTCAGGAAAAGCAACTGAAAGTCATTCTTCCCAGTGCTTCAGAAAAGGCAAAAAAGTGCCTAATTTATAGGCCTAAGAAGGACCCACGCGTTTGGGCAAATTTCGAGAGTTCTGGAGCTCTGTTAAATGTGAGCTCCCTGCTCTCTGCCAGGCACTTCTTGTTTCTGCTCCACATTGCTAAGCCATCTTCCTTTTTCAGAATGAACTTTTACATCTGCTTCTACAGATTAATTCTGGCACAACAGAAGAGGCTCGCATGACTGCATTATAAGATCAAGGCACACCCGGCATCAATCTTAGTTACATGAAGACTATATTATTACCATTTTTTAATGTTTGTTTGCTTAATTTGCTTTTCTCTGGATGAAAAGAAAACGGAGACTCAAAGCATTATGGAGGAAACATAGATTTTCGTCTTCTCCTTCTCTATCCCTGAACTGCCAAGTACTGTACTTTCAAGTGGCTTATGGAAAAGGGTTAGAAGTGAAGGGTGAGAAAGACCAATAGGAGCTGAGATGTTTCTATTGTCAGCCTCTGAAGCTCCATGAACAGACTGAAAATTCAGTCGAGGTCTATGAAAATAGTAGCAGATGCCAAAAGGCCAGCAGCCAAGATTTGTGTCTTTGTGCAAGAACTGAATAGCTACCAACAGCTAGAAAAATTTTAAAACTTTGGCACTGATGGAAAAGTCCTATGCAAAAGTGAGTAATAGAGAAATGTTTCTGAAATAATTATATTTATGGACTTGTAAAAGAATGTTCTCTACAGATCCTAGGGCTCTAAGCATGTAGATAACCGAAATTTTAAGACTAGGAGATGATTCTATTTTTAGGTTATTCAGAATGTTAATCACATGATATCTTAACAGGAGGAGATATTTTATCAGTAGTAAATTTAATTAATTACATTCAGAGATCTATAATAGGCCCTTCTTAATTATTTTGTGTTTCTGAATAAATTGGAAACATCTGTTTTATGCATCTTTTTAAAATTATACTAGTCAACATAGTAAAACAAATATTTAGGCTGTATAAAATGAATTGAAACCAATGCCAAATGCTAGAAGTGTTTTTCATACAGTGGAATTTGAATTTTTAAGATAAAATATAAGTGAAAAAATATGATTATGGCAAATATTTGAGATTTTATTTACTGATCAACTTAGAAAACTTGTAAGTGCTTCAAAAATATTAATACTTAGTAATAATTTTCGTTCTCTTAAGTAGAATCTATAGTTTAATTTATCTTTATCAGAAATGAATTTATTGCTTTTATTTCTATAAGGACAACTTTTCTATTAAATTTTGTATCTTAACAGATAGTTGACTGTAATGACATAAAATAAACAGTAGAGGGCACTTCAGTTCTCTAACAAAATAAAACCGTTTCTAAAACCTGTTATAAATCAGTAAAATACACAATGAGATTTGAACTACCTGATAAGGGTTAAACAAAAATGTAAAGCAAGTTCCTCTGCTTCCCATAGGCTAACAAAAGATATCTTAGGTAAATTTCAGCCTCCTTCTGTAATCAATTTATAAATCAATTGAGTACCATATGAAAAACAGAAGTGTTCTCAGATCTGCAAATTACTGGATCCATCATTTCAAGAGTATTTTATTTTTTAAAAACTCACACTTAATTGGAATTCACACCTGACCTATTGAATATATTTAATTTAAATTGGTACATTCTCATTATCCAATATTTTTAAGAGGTAAATTGAGTCCTGTCTATATTTAAAAAGTAGCACTGTTCAACAAGGTATATTTCTTATATTTTGGTTTGAAACCCTCTAACAATTACTCTATGACCTTAGACATATTACTTATTCACTGTTTTCTCCAAAATCATCTTTATTATCATTGTCATCATTATAATCATCATTTTAAGGTCTAGTTGCTGCATTCAAGTTGTTTTCATTCTATTCTAATTGAAAAAAATTAAAATAAACATGAAAAAGAAAACAATAGAGAAGACATTGCACAATTAAATCTAAATTGTTTTCAACGTGTGAAGGTCTCAGGAAAGACACTACAATCCCCTAGGCCTCAGTTTCTACATTGTATAAATGAGGTTCTATACCTGATGATCAGACTCTACAACACTGTCATCCATTCTTATTTTGCATTTTGTTCTACTAAATTTAGTTATCTATGACCCATCTTCTAACAGATATATGGTGGTTCTTAACCTTTTAGAGTTTAAAGACCCACATGAACATCTTATCAAAGATATGGAGCTTTTCCCTCTATAAAATGCTATAATCTGCCAGATGTGGTGGCTCATGCCTGTAATCACAGCACTTTGGGAGGCCAAGGAGGGAAGCCCACTTGAGGCTAGGAGTTCAAGACCAGCCTGGGCAAAATAGTGAGACCACCACCTCTACAAAAAACTAGCCAGGCATGGTGGCATGTGTCTGTAGTGCCAGCTGCTCTGGAGGCTGAGGCAGGATGATCGCTTCAGCTCAGGAGTTCGGGGCTGTAGTGAGCTATGATGACACCACTGAACTCCAGCCTGGGTGACAGAGATCCTGTCTCAAAAGAAAATGCTATAATATATCCCTTACTCAAAATGAACATTCATTTCAGGAGTTTGAAGGACCTTCGGAAATCAATTCATGGGCTCCATAAACACTGTGTCAAGAGTCTCTGATAGAGGCACAAATTATACAGCTCCTACATATTTGTGAAGTTATTCCTAGAAATTTTGTGTATTGTTGTTGAGTCAAGATGGGGGATGAAGCTGGAGAGATGGGTAGGCCTTACCAAGCAGTTTGGGGCTTTATTCCATGAATAACGGGAGGTATACTGCATTGTTTGAACATAGAGGTGGCAGATATGCATTTTAGATAGCAAAATTGGAGAGCAGAATGTGAAATAAACTGGAGAAGAGAGACAGGAAGCGGGGAAATCATCATTTAGTCTGTAAGCACAATAATCTGGGTGAGAGAGAGTGAGAGCCTGTTTTAAAACCTTTCCAAAATTAGGGATGTTATGTTCACTTTTCTAAGATAGGCCTGCTGTGACCCTGGGTAATAAATAATGAGACAGCATTTTCAAACACCAAGAGACATTTTGAAACCAGACAAAGGACTGTTCTGCAATTCCATTTATTTTTTACTCAAGGCAACCGTTAGATATTAGCAGCCTTGCTTTTGTACCCTTTTGTCTATGTGGGGTATTTCAAAAGCTTAAGCAGCCTAGGACCCACTAAGGAGATGTGGCAACTCCTGAACAGGAAAATGTGGAGAGCTTTACTTATCCTCCATATCCAAGTTCAGTGACAGGTGTTCTGACTGTTTTCATTACATCCCTTGGGGCAGAAATGAGTGGCAGAAATAATTTTTCACTCATAATGTTATTTGAGGCTAAACCAATGTGGAAATATATCTCCATTCTCTAGTAGCCAAGTTAAAATAGCAAGCAAGCAAAATTTCTGGATAGGGAGGTTTATCATAGGAATTTAGGGAAATTAAATGAAAAAATATATATAACTATATGTATATATTATATTTTAGGAAATTGGCACACAGATCCTAATATTGCCATACATTGCCAATCCCATTGTTTTCTATAAGAACAGTAAAAAAAAAAAAAAATCATTAGTTAAATGGTGAGGGTGGGATACAGAGAGGCTCTCATTCTTATAAAGAAAAATTTGACTAAAAACCTCCAAGAATAGAGCCAGAAATAAGGCAAGGCCAATGGAATTAGACAAAATAAATTAGATGCAAGTGTTATTTGATTGATTCTACTCAGAACTTCATATTGTATTCGATGTAGGAAGTGAAACTGATAATTCCAAACTATAGAGCAAAACCCACACGCCTTATTGGAGGCACTTCACCATCTGGCCCAACCCACCTTCCAGCCTCATGTCTTCCTCCTGCATGCCTCACAGTCCTTAGTGCTTCTGTGACAAAATGTCCTCTTGAACTGGAATGTCCTTCCCCATGACTCTCCATCTGGTGAAATCCTACCCATCCCCAAATCCCAGCCCCAAAGCCACTTTCTATGTTTAAGCCCTTGTTAACTCCCTCTTTCTACCTCCTCCAAGTAAAATTAACCACACCTTTCTCTGGGTCACCTAGGACTGTGTTCATATATATGGTGCTCATCGTCGTACACAGAAATGGATATTAGTCACATCCTTCTTTCCCAATGCACCATGAGCTCCTTGAAGGAGACTAGTGTAATTCCCTTTGTATCCCACCCCAAAATCTTAGAACAACATGGGTACATAATATGAAATAGATCAATATTTCTTAAAGAAAGAAAGGGAGGGAGAAAGGAATTTCAGTCAAAAGGCTGTCATAATAATCCAGACAGAAAGTCTCAGATGAGCCTAAATATGTCAGGCGGAACTGGGAATGAAAATATAAAATTATTAAAACAGAACATATTAGATTTGATGGGTGATTAAATGTAGGGAATGACAGATAAGAAGAGCATGAAAATGATTCTGACCGAATTTTCTGGCCCAAAAGACTGAAAGAACATAGAGGATATTTTAAACATAGGAAGAAAAGGAAAACGAAAAGAAAAGTTAATTTCTTTTTCAGACTTTTGAACTTGACAAGCAGGAGGCCATCCATTTGTAGACGTTTAGCAGATAGTTGTGTATTCATATGCGGAGCTTTAAGAAAAGTTCTAGGCTTAAAGCATGATAATGAGAACTATGAAGTGAATAATATTGAAGAGAAGAGGACCAAAAACTGGATTTGGGGGTTCTGCCTCTATTTTAAAAATTAGGAAAAGAAGAGAAGGAAGAGAAGGAATCTGATGAGGGACCACACAAAATGATCCAGGAAAACACAATGTCACAGGAGCCAAGAAATGAGACCAAAGGTATAGAATGTTGAGTCTGAGCCAGAGAAGGACTGAAGGAGTCATTGTCATTATAACCTCAGAGAGGGCAGGTCACCAGAGCAGTGGCAGCAGGATGGAGATGGAGCCAGCGGGGAGACAGAGCGAGGACAGAGAGTGTGGCCTGCTCTTAGAAATGTTAGTTGTAATAGGGCTGAAGGGTGTTGCTATACAGCCTGTGTGGATGATTTCTGGTTGTCACCTACATTGTCTTCTAATTCAAGTTTCATTAAAGTTTCAACTGCCCACAGCTACTCATTTTTGTTGCTGTTTTTTTTTTTAATTTAAGAAGTTGAAAATAGAATCTATGTATAGGCCTGAGGTTGGGGTGGAGAAGTAGTTTGATAATTCATTTATACTCCCTCTTAAAGTATATCCTTTAATTCTCAATATGAGCCAAGTGCTTTTTTTTTCTAAAAAGATAAACCCAGAAGATCTTAAAGAGTCCCTTCAAAAAGAGATTCAAATAGAGGCTCCCATTAAATCCAGCTGGAATTGTATATGCTCAGCTGCTGCAGGCTGGGGTTAGGGTTTAATTGTGAGCCTACACACTCGAAGTCATTATTTCTTACTTGGCTCTCTCCTCCTGTCTCTCTAGATTGCAGGCTGTATTGTTTAATGTAGCAAAGGGAGAATTGAAATGTCTGCCTTCCTCGCAGTTGAGCACTTTTTATTGTCTCACCCCCATTCATAACCGAGGAGGTCTGGACATTTTAGATCATGATCAGTGAGGCTTGTGGCTCTGTCTACTCAGTGCCATGCCCAGTGCAGTAGGTTTATTCTACCGAGTTTCTAATTGAAGACCTGTGTGTTTTAGTTTGGTTTTAGCCAATGTATTTTAAATATGTTTTCTGAACCAGCGTGGGGAAGTTTATCAAAATCCAGTTAAAAAGTAAGCTTTTCAGAGATCAAAGATATTAATTAAATAATACATTCAGAGTCGTCTTAGTCTGTCAGTGACTTCCTAGAAATTATAGTTGATGGATTTCTACAAAGGAAGTGTTTCCTTCCCAGGGGAAGAAACAGGAAGCCAAGGTGAAAGAAAGCTTAAAAGAGCTAAGAAAACCGAGAGAAGAGAACTCTGATTTTAGTAACAGCAGATGAGATCATTCCTACTGAAGACCTATTTTTTAAAAAGCTGTATTTAGTGTATAACATGTTTATTTGGATATAATGTACTTATGCTTTGTGTTTATTGCTTATGTACATGGTAATGTCTTACCGTTGGCATGAAAGCTACAAAGGGGCAGGAATCAAACCACCAGCAACCCGTAAACTTCATAACATTCTTGGAGTAGAAACAGGGGACCTGGTGTGCGTCGTGCTGGGGAGTCGGGTCACACAGTAGCTGACTACTTGAAGTTCAAAGACCTCATTTTAAGGATGCTTCATTATGACCCCCAAACTCGGATTCAACCTTATTATGCCCTGCAGCACAGTTTTTTCAAGAAAACAGCTTATGAAGGTACAAATACAAGTAACAGTGTGTCCACAAGTCCTGCGATGGAATAGTCCAGTCTTCGGGCACCACCTCCAGCACATCATCAAGCTCAGGTGGCTCATCGGGGACAAGCAACAGCAGGAGAGTCAGGTTGGACCCGACGCACCAGCATTGGCACAGTGGTAGGCACTTCCCGGCTGCTGTCCAGGCCATGGACTGTGAGATACACAGTCCCCGGGTGCGTCAGCAGTTTCCTGCTCCTCTTGGTTGGTCAGGCATTGAAGCTCCTACACAAGTCACTATTGAAACTCATCTTGTTCAAGAAACAACCTTTCATGTAGCCCCTCAGCAGAATGCATTGCATCATCACCAAGGAAACAGTTTCCATCACCATCACCACCACCACCACCACCACCATGGACAACAAGCCTTGGGTAACCAGAAAAGGCCAAGGTTCTACAATTCTCCAATGAATAGCTCCTCTATCCAGTATTCTAGGGATGTTGGCTATAGTCACCACTCCATGGCGTCCCTGTCTTCCTCAATGACTTCTTCCTCGACATCTTCCTCCTCTACTTGTAATCAAGGCAATCAGGCCTACCAGAATCGTCCAGTGGCTGCTAATACCTTGGACTTTGGGCAGAATGGAGCTATGGCGTTAATTTGACCATCTACTCCAATCCACACCAAGAGACTGGCATAGCTGGACATCCAACATACCAATTTTCTGCTAATACAGGTCCTGCACATTACATGACTGTAGGACATCTAACAACGAGGCAAGGGGCTGATAGAGAGTCCTGTAGCTAGCTCATGACTACATTGAAACTTGAGTTTGTTTCTTGTGTGTTTTTATAGAAGTGGTGTTTTTTTCCAAAAACAAAGTGCCAAGCTGCTTGAATCAGAAGGAGATTAATACACTGAACTGCTATAAGAGAGCAAAGCTGACTTTTTTTTATATATATAACTTGAAAAGATTGCAAAGGGACAATGAAGTGTTTAAAAGAGCCATGTCCAAACCCATCTTCATGGATAGCTCAGAGGTACTCTTTTTGCCTCCCCCATTTTAACTTGCCACATCCCAGTCATAGTGGGTTTTTTTTTTTTTTGTCTTTCTATTCAACAAAAGTTAATGTTCAGATGTTGGTCTTGGTCATTTGCCAACTAACTTTAAAATAAAAGACAAAACAGTATCTGGCATATACTAACTTTCCCATAATTATTTGTTGCATGAGTGAATGAATTATCTAAAAACTCTTAAGTCCTGGAAGGGTTTCGCTTTCCTACCACAAAGGAGCTGTCTTTAGGGCCCCATCCTTTCCCTGCCCTCTTATGCTTTCAGAAGTCCTCTCTCTTTTCCCACCCAGTGCACTTCTAACTCATCCCACTCCCCTGGAGAACACAGCCTAGAGGACAATAGTCTGTTTTCTGCCCTACTCTGTAGCCAAGAGCATCCTTCATATGTCTTCTGTCCATTCTCACCCCAGGGAGTGAATGTGAGAGAAGGGCCTAGAGCCTTCATGGTTTTGGTTGGAAGGGGAGGGAGATAAAAAATGGACACTCATTTTAGGTCTTAATCCCACTGTGAACACAAGCTGGGAGAGGCCTTGGATGTTATTAATAGCATGGCTTCTGTAGGATTTGGTGAGTATTATGGGCTCCGCACTTGAACAACAGGTAGTTGTTTTGATGATGATGTTGTTGTTCATTGCCCCGGGACAAAAGGTGAAGGTTGTGGTATAAAACTGATTTATTCAATCTGAGTGGATATTGTTTGCTTCATCCCATCCTCTTATTAAACAAGTACAGTGGCTACCGTATTGTGCTGAAAGAGACAAGAAACTAGGTTGTAAGTTGAAGGTATCATACTACCTGTCCCTGTGTGACACATTGGCTGGCAGATTCATAATGGCAAAGAGTAGCAGCTATCAAATGCAAGTGGGGGAAGGAGAGAAGAGAGGAACTCCCATTTTTTCACCTACAAAGACCCTCCTACCCCCCTGTGGTGACCAGGGAAACCACTCTTTGGACCTCCTTTCGAGAGACCCTCCATGGGGAGCATGGTTGAGTGACAGCCCCAGCCGCTGCCCCTTCAAGTCCAGCACAGCACTCACACTTAGACCATGCTTTCTGCAGGCTTCTCCAGGTAAAGACGGAGCAGGTGGGGTCACTACAGGCAGGCCATAGTGACCAGTGTGGGATTCCTAATGCTTCCAAGTCAGGAGGCTCATTTGCCACTGCCACCTCCTGCTTCCTCTTCCCTCATCCTTCACAGGAGTTTCCTCTTCATAAATCTTTTGTCTATCTAATTCCATCTTGGCATTAGCTTCCTGCAAGACTTAAACTGATATGCCCCCAAACAGCCGGTGCATCCTGACAACTCACAAAATTCTTAATTATCAAAACTAAAGAAAAATATTTATGGGTGAAGATTGCATCTTCTAACAGACTTATTAGGGATGATACACCCCAAATGTAGGTAGAAGATGCCATCTCTCATCATGTAATGGAATCAATGAAGAATTTTCTTTTTTTAAAAGTTTCAGAGTATTACAGGGGTACAAATGTTGTGGTTACACAAATTGCTTTTGTACAGTTTGAGTCAAAGTTATAAGTGTGTCCATCACCCATATAGTGCACATCGTACCCATTAGGTGTAAATTTACCCATACCCTCTTCCCCCCTCTCACCTGCTTGATTTCTATTGAATTTTGACTACCATATGTGCATATGAGTATTGATCTATAAGTTTCGATTTAGTAGTGAGTACATGTGGTTTTTGTTCTTCTATTCTTGTAATACTTCACCTTAAAAGGATGGTCTCCAGTTCCATCCAGGTTGCTATGAAGGGGGTTCTTGACCTGGTTCACAGGTGACTTTAGGATCTCCTATACCCTTTAAATATGTATGTATTGAGTGTGCATGCAATTATCCTTGAAGAAGATCTATAGCTTTCATCACATTCATCTGCGAAATTATCAGCAGTAGCAGCTAATTGTCATTTAACTAGGTAGTTCACAAGTCACATTAACATGAAATCTGTGTTACATAACTTATCTTATTCAATAATAGTCATGCTTCCATTTTCCACCCCAAACTAAATGAACTTCAGTCATCTTTGAAGTGCTGCAAACTAAGCCTGTAGTACAAAAATAATCAGTACTGCATTCTTCATCTTTCACTGAACTTTAATAGAAATCATGCTTAAATTTGAATAGTTATTAACATGAAAGAAATAAGTAATTGAGAAATCAATAGGTTAATTTTTCATATTAGGGAATTAGGTCTCAGTAGAGGATGCTTCAACTCTTATCCCAGACAATGCTTAAAGTTAATCCACTGGAAGATAGCGGAAAAGCACCTCTAGCAGCTGTTCCAAAGGAGGTTTATGTCAGCACCACTTACATCAACTATACTCAGAACATTTGTGTCAGCAGCATAAATGCTGGCATGTCAGCATCTCCATTTTATATCCCCCCAAAATGTGTATGGTTTAATTAGACCAAAGACAGGGAATGGTTTGTTGACAGCTCATCCTGGAAGTAATGGCTTCCTAAGGGAGACATTCTGCCCCACCCTGGGGAACCATCTAATATTTGTCAGTGAAAAGCTAACCCCTCATGGCTTGTTCCCTACTGGAAACTCTTTTCAGAAGGTAATAATTTTATCCCTGAATCTAGTGGAATAATTATGGTGAGTTGGGACCAATAATTTGTCTGGACACCTGCAAACATCTGTGCTCTGTTACTACCAACTTCAGTCAAGCATTCCAAATTCCTCCCTGTGTAGGTTTATCTTTTTTTCTATGCTCAATTTAAATGTGGAAAAGAAAGCTTCTACAGAGAGAACTAGCAGAATAACCAAACAGCTCTATGGTCTGTTGAAATAGGTGAAGCTTTCAGGGGATACCAAGTTCCTCTGAAGGGAGAGTCAATTCATGCACAGGAAAAAACTCAAGGACAGGTAGAGAACTCTCCCCTCCACACCTGTTCGGCCTTAACTTTGGTAGAAAATTTTGTTCAGTATTGTCAATACTTTCAATTTATCAGTTCCCAGTAGTGTTGAATAGTATTTTTAGGAAGAAGCTCAAGTTCATGCTTGGAGAGATAGGAGAGAAGATTTTGTTGGGTAGGGGGAAGGTAGCAGTTGTATAGGGTGATGTTTTTTCAGTCAGCAAGGGAAGAATTAAAGCTAGTTAAGTGTTAGAAAATACTGACTCCCTTTCTATGGAGAGCAAGGTATTAGGAATAAACATCAGAGGGGAGTTAAAGTAAAACTGTGCTCAAAATTTTGATGCAGAAACCAGAGATTCCTCTATGACAATGACAACCAGATACTAACTTCTGACAAAACACGGTTACTACCTCTGGCTAAGTTCCTTCCTGACCGCTAGCTGAGTTCCTTATATTTCAGTCTCTACTGGAAGTTTCTTTTTCTAAAAGGAGCAGTAATGTACATCCTGAATTAAAACACACACATAAGCACAGACAGACAGACAGACAGACACACACACACACACACACTTCAAAAGCATTACTCTTCCTTGCAGAGATATCATGGGGTAGTCAGCAAGTGTAAATGTAAGCAAATCATAATGATTCAGACCAAGTGAGGGCGTTTGTCTTGGGTTTTATCTATTCTCTACAAAATCTTTAAATCAGGGCCCTGACAGAAACACAGAAAAGGTCTTAGCTTGGGGCTGCCAATGTCCTCACCTAATAGCAGTTAATGCTTCCTCAAATGCCCATGGCCATAATCCCACTGGCTCTACATTAATAAAAAAAGAGAAAAGCATATAAATCTTTTCTAACAGTTTGACCAATGTCTGCTCTACATTTTAAAGATATACTTTCATAGACATAATTCTGGAAAAGCCAGTTATGGACATCAGGATCAGGGTGAAATATATTAGGTGTCATATGTTACTTTGTTAACACCGAGTAATAATTTTCACTTGCACTGCATCTTTTTGAAGGATCACAAATTGCTTTACTGCTGTCACCACACAGCCACTATTCAATCATTTTGAGGAATTATAATGGTCACTAAAAAATGTCTGAAAATGAAAGCGGGGAGATGCTTTTCCTATCTAGTAAAAAGGGAAAAGGAATGTCACAGGAAATTACGGACTGCAGGACGTACATGAGTACCAGAGCAAATGATCAAATAAGCCTTTGTAATACTATGTAAGATATGTAGTGGTGACACAGCGTTTTGGAGAGCATCATTCTAACTAGACTTGTGTAGAGTTTTTTGTTTTTGTTTTTAAAGCCGTTTTAGTGCCAATAGGTTTCTGAGTCTGTTGCATTGAATAAACAACAAGGTGCCATGGACCAGGAGTAAGAAGACATGGATGTAGCCTTTTCTCTTCCACAAAATCCCCATGTGACTGTAAGTAGATCACTCATCCTTTTATTTCTTGGATTCTCCTCTAGAAAAATCAGATAGTACTTCTTACTTGTCAATGTCCCTTGAACTAGAATCTTTGAGAAGCTGAGGACTAAGGTCCAAAATCCTAAGATTTTTGTATCTCTAGTAAATGTCATCTAGTGTGGCTGCCTGGCTCACAGGATGGCCACCTGCTGGAATTCCTCCTTGTGATGCAGGAGGTTTGTGATGGAAGATGGTCCTGTCTGGACCACAGGGTGCAACTCCTTGTCCCCCTTCTCTACAGCAGACTAGCACAGGCATAGACACTTCATTCAAAATTGGCTGTTCAAATTCTCCATCCCCAGACACTGAATGGAGGGACAGAAAGGCACACAAAGATTATAGATTATCAGTCCAGAAGGTCACAAGACATTTTTAAAATTGTGAAATAATAGACTGGAATAGATTAGATCAGAGGTCAGTACTCTCAGCATCTCTTCCCATTGCACATTGGAGTAGCTTCCTTGCAGTGCGTAGAACTGGCTAGGATCTGCAGTGCTGGACAGGGAGCCCCCTGGGTCGCATTTCCTATTTCCCCTTTTTGGGATGCTCCATTCTACAACCCTCTACCTCCACCTACGGTCAATCAGGTGCCCCAAAGAGTTGCGATTCATGCCTATGGGGTCATCCTGGGGCCCCATCATGGGACCCTGGTTCGAGGAAGTGGCCAGGAGACAGAATTACTCTTACTGGCTAGCACAGTATTTCTCTTGTGGAATTGTATGAGATTGGGCTGCCAGATGGTGTTGCCGTACTGATTTTGAGGCACTATACATCCTATGGATCCCAAAGGGCATCACTAGTGATACAAATAAAGTTTGTTTTGTGAGACTTTCACTTCATAAGTATTTATGTAACTTATATGAAGATTGTATATATATTTATATAAATATTACACATATGATATTTCTCTAATATATGCATAGAACTTTTATAAATATATGTTGATATTATAAATGTATATTCGTAGGTTGTGAGTTGACATATAATAAATTTCTTATTGTAGGTCATGGTAAAAAATGCTGCCCTTGGTGAACTACCACCTTCTCCTAAAAATAGATTAATGTATGTAAGACCAGTGTGAGTAAATGGAAATAACAACACATAATGCAATTAAACCTTAGTTATCCCAATCAAAACAATAAGTCAGAAAAGGTAGAAATGAAGGAGAAACTTCTATACCAAGATATTGGTATTCATGCCACTTTGGATCCATTGATGCATCTAATAAAACAGAATAGATGCATTCTCCATTTTAGAACTGGGAAGAGCTAGAAATGCTAAGCTTGAAGCAAACGTGTCATAATGGAGATAGGTCACACAAAATGCATCTCTTAAACAAAGCCAAACAAATTACCATTTCAGGGCCCCTTCAAGTGTCTGACCCTAATCGTTAATGCAAAAATCGAAGGTTGACCTTCGCATTTTATTACCTCTACCCTAACTACCATTTCACATTGCCTTTTTTAATTCTGTCATATTACTGATCAATAATTGAACTGTAAAATCCTATAATTTTATCATGTAAATAAGATTTTTAAATTCCATGTGGAAAATAAAAATAGTTGAGATAAATAAGTAAAAAATAAAAATTTCAAGCAAGTTTATATTTGCATTGCTCCTAGAAATGTCAGGTATCTTTTTAAATCTTCCTTAATCCATTCAGTCAGTCGTGTTGAGAGTCAACATGTTAGCCCTGTCAGTGCCTGGTCAAGCCTGAAAGAATCAAACTCTATGACTCAGGGCTAAAAGGAAAGTTTTAATGCTTGAAAAACTGTCAACTATCTCATGGTTTTTTCCAGTTTATGGGAGCTCATTATAGCAGAATTCGTTCCTCTTAAAAATCCATCCATGACTTACTGTCAGATATACTTCCTTCAATTAAAGGTTATTCTCCCTGATAATGTTTTCAAAAGTATATTCCTTTTTCCTTTATAAAGTGTGGAGTTATTAACAACTGTGAGAAAATAGGCTTGATCATCACATTCTTTGACAGCTGGCATCATTCTCCCTGCTATTTTTTTCTTTGAGACACCACAACCTTTTTATGTTCACGCTGTCTGTGCATGTTTATGACATCTATCACCATGAGCCATACCTTGCTAGGGTAAAGATACAGCACTGGAGGAGAGGGAGACATCGACAGCCAAATCCCTTATAGATTATGTCAGAGTAAGTGATGATGGCGGAAGCTTGTAGAAGAACAGCAGAACCTGTGGGATCCTAGGATGCTCTATCTAGATCAAAATTTGTGCAAACCTCCTGCGCTGAGTATTTTCTTGAACATTTTTCATATTCAACAGAAGCCAAAACTCCATCTCTAAGCCAGATCATTCCACATTCCAAGTTACTCAACTAAGGCTATTTTTCAGTGCTTTTGTCATCCAGTTTGATGGGTACATAATGATTTGGTATTTAATTCTGAGTCCACTCGATATGTTTAGGAGAGGATAGCAGTCTTCTAAGAAAGCGATATAAAGAATGGGAAAAAGCAAGTATTGGCTTGTCACTGCCTATAGCTTCTTTCAGAGAGGGGAACCATTGGGATCTCTGTTACCTTTATTCCAAATTTCTGAGCATGGCTGCAAGATCGTTCATGATTTTTTGTATCTCCCAATATTGCTTAGTCTTGTAAGTGTTTAGAATCTACCTACATACTCTTCATTGCCAACCACTTTCATTTTGCATATGAGCAGAGAGGTGCGCATGGAGGAAAGCCAGTTTGCTATGGTTTAACATTTATAACCACTTCAGAGTTAGGCTATCGGCATTATCTCCAAGCGATATTATGCGTAGAGTCACATAAATACAGTGACAGGATGTTCACCATTCACCTATTCATCATACAATCTTAAACATGCCCTGTTGGTGGCCCATCATGCCTGGATGCCTTTTTAAAATAAATCCTGTGATTTCTTGTAAATAGAGTCTTTTTGTGTCTTAATGGTTTAAAATTATTACATGTAAACATTTAAAATATACCGCAGTTTTCCAAAATTCGTTTTGGCATGTCCTCGGTTTTTAATAATCCAGGATCCTCACCTGGAAGTGGGCACAAGCCTTGTAGCATTCTTTTACACATCCCGCTTTGGTGCTTACCATTTCCTTCCTGTCCTTTGCTGTTCTTAAAGAAGCAGCTCCAAGTTACCTCCTACCCTTGGGCAGAATTACTTTTCCTCTCATGGTACAGATCTTTACTGCAACCCCTCGCACTCTGCATTATGTGTTTTTATATGTGCATATCTGTCCCTCCCATATACTGGGAAGACTCAAAGGTGGAGACATTAACTTTGTCAAACTCAAAGTTCCAGAGCAATAGATATTCCTCATTCCCGTCCTAAAAGACCAGCTGCTACCGAGGACACACTATGCACTGTGGCTTGACAGCATCTCTTAGAATTTCTGCATACTTCAGTTGCCACTTCTGAGTTGTATGCTAACCAAGAGTCTATTGCATTTATTCTCACATATTCGCCAGTTATACTAGTTATTGTAAGCATGTAATTTCATTAAATATTAAACAAACATAAAACGAGTGCAACAGAAATGAAAGTTTTATTTTTGTAAAATATATCCTGAAAGCTTTGGGAAAACTAGATAAAGGAAAATCACAAAACAAACAAAAACTCTGACAGGTTAATTATGGGAAAAACCTGTATACAACTGAGGGGACAATCTCAAACATCTACAAGGATTCTGAACTCTGATTGATTGCAGGTGTCTGTAAATTTTTATTTTAAAGAGGCAGGATCTAGTTTTTTCAAGAGCTCTAAACAACAGTGTAAGACTAAAAAAAGAAAGGTCTTGGCTTTACATCAAAAGATAATTAATTTAAGGTATAATGCAATATTTAATAAATGCTCTTTTTAAAACTTCTTTTACCCATATTTAAACATGAACTAACAACTTGTTGATAAATGGCCTTCTAATGAACTTTGCCCTGGCCCCTAACCTTTGCCACTACCAAGAGAGGGTTAAAAAAAAAATGGAATCAATCAAATGGAAATTAAGGCCAGGTGCAGTGGCTCACACCTGTAATCCTAGCACTCTGGAAGGCTAAGGTGGAAGGATCTCTTGAGCTCAGAAGTTCAAGACCAGCCTGAACAAGAGTGAGACCCTATCTCTACAAAAAATATAAAAGGAAAAATTAGCCAGGTGCAGTAGTGCATGCCTGTAGTCCCAGCTACTCAGGAGGCTGAGGCAGGAGGATCACCCAGGAGTTTGAGTTTGTTGAGAGCTATGATGAGGCCACTATGCTCTATAGCTATGGCAATAGAGTGAGACTCTGTCTAAAAAAAATTAATTAATTAATTTAAAAAAGGAGGTGGTCCCACTCTGTCTGTAAAAATGAAATGTGAACTGAGATGCTGCCTGTGGTCATGAGTCACTTTTTGGAGGATGCTGGAACAATTGAGGGATGAGAGATGGAGACAGAAAGCCTGTTGATTCTGGGCCCTGAGTGTTACTCCTAAGGCCAGGCACACACCCTTCATTCTAGGGTTGACCACACAAATGGCATCTTTTTCTTCTTGCTTAAGTTCATTAAAGGTGGGTTTCTTTCGCATGAAAACAAACAAAAAAATCTAGGTAATAATAATTTTAAAAAGACACCTCTACTTTATATATTAAGTCATCACTTAGGTAGTTGTTAATTGACCCAACAAATATAACTGGACATCTCTGTGCCAGATAATGAGGGTAGAACAGTAAACAAACCAGACCACATACCAGGCTCCCCTTGAATTTACAGACTAGTGCCCTGATGTCTGAAATGGATTGCAAATATAAAAATATAAATTTTGTATTTATATCACGCTAATATTTATATCATAATATTGTTGTATTCCTTATGCATTAATGGTTGACAGATCCAAACATCGACTTTAAAGAAAACGACAATATTTTTAGGGGAATAACCATAACTCTGTAGTCGGGATGCCAGTGAGAATAAGTATCATAACCCTGTGCCATTGTCAAATTCAAAATCTGGCATTGGAAGAAATATAAGACTTCATAAGTAAGGCAATTTCTTATGTTAGCACGACATAAATATACATAGAGAAGCCTTATTTGGCTTGATTACTCCTATATGACAGTTCTTGCAGAATTTTAGAACTGGAAGGAGCCTGCAAATAAGGAGTATAAGGCACAGAGGAATCAAGTGCTTCATTCACGGCCAGCAAGCATAGTAGATTCCAGCTGAGCGTTAAGATATTTGGTAGGTCACCATCACTTAAAAGTATGTCACAAGTAGTTTGTTATTGATAATGAAATTGTGAAATTTGAAAATTATCACTTTTTTTTCCAGAAATTAGATCAAATTTGTGATTATTTTTGTAAAATGTTAATTTGCATTCCAAAATCCATTGTTGAGCAGGAGAAAAGAGTGTCAGTCTATTCCCTGCTAGTGAGCCAGGAACTGCACACTCCTTAGGAAACCCCTGGCAAAGGGCTATGCAAGTCAATGTGACAAGTCAAGTATTTCTTGTCATTGGGAATATAGAGGCTGAAAATCATGTGAGATGGTGGAAAATCCAGGACTAGAACCCCAGTGTCTTGAGTTTTGTAGAAGGTTTTGTTTTTAAATCAACTTGTAATAAAGGGTAGGATGGACTCTCCATCTTCAAACATCAAAAAGGAGAAAATTTAACACTTGGTTATTAATGGCCCAAGAGAAATAAACCCTATCAAATGAAGCTCATTCTGTGATACCTGTAGAACACTTTCTTCCTCTGTTCCTCAAAGATCTGATGGGAATTTTATCTTTATCTAACTTAACTTCTGTTTCTTGTAGAGGAGGCTACTATCTTGCTTAAACTTTGGCTTCATCACATGGTATTGGAACATGCCAACTAAAGTCTTGCTCAAATACCTCAGATAAAACAAAGTATCATTGACTTGGGCCTGATCCTGTAAACCTCAGTTTTCAAAAGCTTTCAGTGCCAATTACCTCCCACAACAAAGCAGTCCACAAGCCTCTTGATAATGCTCAGAATGTCTATCATCAATTGCTGGCCTGTTTATACTTCACAGTAAAATCTAATTTCTTATAGTTACTACTAAGAGTTAGGCTGCTTTAATCAATTGAATTCCTAAAGAAAATGAGGGTCTCAGAAGTAAACCCGAACTTATTAAAACACGCTTGCAATCAGAATTTCCAGCAGCAACAAGGCTTCCTAATTCAGTTCACTCAATACATGCTACTCAGCAGTTTTAAGGGTATGCTTTCCAGAATTCAGTGAGATATCTTCCCATTAGAGGTAAAAAATTGAATAGAATGCAATTCATACAATATTAATAACTTGCTCTACTTTACAGCTTAGTAATAACGTTATTTGTGTTGCCAGAGGCGTTTCATGACATTAGCGGTGGAAAGACAGCAGTAGACAGGTAGGCCAGACCTGTGCCATTTACAAATGGCAGGACTGCAGCAACTCCCTGCAAGGCTGCGTAGTAGGACTGTGGCCAACGGGAATTGATCCTGGGACAAAAGTCTTTATATGACACACAGAAGACTAGACAGAGACTCTAAATCAATCTCTGGCCTATCTTTAGGAGCAAATGAATAGCAAAAATTGTAATTTAGATTAATAAAGCCTGGACATAGATCAACTAGCTGCCACATTACAAATTTATCTCTTTCTCAGATCAAGCATATCCTTTTAAGATTTAAATTACATGTTCCACCTAGCTCCTCACACATTAACACAAGTCACACTCTCAACCATGCCGTTACCCCTATACACATTTATATTATTTTATTATGCACCATTTTATATTCTTTCATTCACACTATTTTGTAATATGTTTCCTATATTCAATTCCAAGCACCTGGAACACAATAATCACATCTTATTCAATGCTTCTCTATCTCTCCTAGCATCTGCCAGTGTAGTAAAATAAAAAGACCAATGCTGAAGAAATATTTGTAAATTAAGAAATATGATGCCAAAGTTTGCCTGATAAATGGTTATAATATAGTCATTTTCCATGATCAGATGTAGAATGTGCAAACAGAAGGAAGTAGTGGCATAAATAATTCAAAATAGCAGGTAATTGGAAAGTCATTTCTACTTTACTTTGAAATGCATTAAGACTGGCTGCAACTTTATAAAACAGCCCATTTATGGACTAGTCAACAAATGATGAGTTGTGTGCTGTGCTAAGCAAAAAGATGAACTGGGCAGGGGAAACATTTGTCATATTTTGCCTACCCAACATTCATCCCCCAACTTCCTTATGGCATGCTAATATCCTCCTAAGTAATTATCTCCCCTATGATGTGCAATTCTGGTGGAAAAGTGAATCGAGCATCACTGGAAACTCCTTCAACTAATTTCCCTGTTATTGCCTGGCACAGCTAAGAGCTGGTATATCCTTACACTTGGCCATTCAGACTCTCTTTTCCATGGCTTGAACATCAGGCCATGTTATGCAGAAACAGGAAAGAAAAAGAATGTTCTGGGCCTGGTACATATCTGAGATGTTCATCAGGGCTTGATCCTAATACTTTCTGGAAATTCCTAGGTCCCATAAATTCCAAACAGGGTTCTTTTACTCAACACATAGTTTTTAATGAATTCACTTTTAATAGAATTTAATAGAGTAACTTTATGTTGTTTGCAATCAACACACCCTAACTGCTATGTTGGGCCAATGCTTCCCTGAGAAATGTGGAAATAGAATACCAGGACACAGACACAGTGTACTACAAGGGCAGAGTCTGAGAGGGTGAAGGGGCAAAATCAGACTCAGAGAAGGCACAGAAAGTGAGGGAAGGTTGTGACTGTGCACTGGTCAAAAGTGAGGAGGAGCAGAGGAGGCTGACACGTAGAGTAAGGAAAAGGCTAAGAATCATAGAAAGAAGCAGATATGCCCAAAGCTACCAGGCCCTGCAAGCCCTCAGTCGGCCTGGCTCCCAGTGGTAGCCCAATTCCCAACTCTGTTTCCCAGAAAAGCCCACGGTTTATTTCCCTGGAATTTCATTATTTTAATAAGCCCCTCAGTACTCCTCCAGGACTTTCAAAAGGAACATACATTGATTAAAGTGTGAGCTTTAGGGTCCACTGCTTACGTGAAAATCTCAATCTGCCATTTATTTAAATTTTCCTATTTGTAAATTGAGGCTAGTGATGGGGGCCTCATAGAGTTTTGATGAGGTTCCAATTGGATAATCCAAGCACAGTGCTCAGCACAAGGCCATTCTGACATATCAGAAACAAATCTTATCATTTCTTCAGATTGTCTCTAGCCCTCACCTCCCAGACAGGCCATGTTGCTGGAAGTGCAGGGTGCTGCCCTGGGACACCAAGTTGGCTAGGCAAAATACCCTGCGCAGCCACTGGAGGTGTCACATGATGCCACATGAAAGAGAGAGGGGGTTAAACCCCCCATGGAGCAAACTCTGAACAACAGGGAAGAGATGAGAGGGAGCCAGGCAGTCAACCCTTCTTCCTCCTGCATGCCTGGGCTGGTCCACGGTGGAGTTTCTCCATACAACCTGCCTGGAGAAGTCCCTGGTGGACCTTTTGAATGACCAGCTGTGTCCCATGGTGGCTCCCATGAAGCAGGAGTCAAGGCCGTAACGTTTCACATCCCATTGATTTTCTCACCGATCTTTGCATAGTTTCCCTTCTTCCTCACTCTGGCTCCCCTAGGTTTTTACCTCCCAAATAAAACTCAAATTTTAAAATTCCTGCTTGCCTCAGTCTCTACTTTCCAGGTAACCCAGTCCAAGATAACTATGATTGGTGTCATTGTCATCACTTGAACTAGTTTGATTGTGTCTCTGTTACTTGAAAACAAGTGAGTTAGAATAAAACAATGAGGCAGAGTGCATGCTGTAATGCTAAACTAGGTATTAAGAAACAGGTGAACTGGTCAGCTACTCAACAATGTGGTCTAAAGATTTTTTGAAAAGGTACTGAAAGTTTGGAGGTAACTTTAAAGAATAAAACTAAATACTTCTTAAAATAGTTTACTAATAAATATAATGATATGCAACGAGATACTTTCTATTAAAAGCATAGACTTATAGAGATTTTCAAATGAAAATCTTAAAGAACAAATATTTAGAGGCACAAACATTTATTTTTTCTTCTATTCACACCCCTCATAGAAATGCTCATTTTTGTTTTTAAATTTTTTATTTTGAATTATTATGTACATAACAGGTGTACACATTTATGGGGTACATGTAATATTTAGATACAAGCATACGATGTTTAATGATCAAATCAGGGTAATTGGGGTATTCATCACTTCAAGAATTTATCATTTCTTGTGTTAATAACATTCCAATTTCACTCTTTAGTTACTCTGAAATATACAATAAATTCTTGTGTACTATAGTCACCCTATTGCGCTTCTGAACACTAGATCTTATTCCTTCTGTCTGTGTGTGTTTTTGTACCCATTAACCATCCCCTCTTTATCCCTTCCTCCCCACTACCATTCCCAGTCTCTGATAACCATGATTCTACTCTCATCTCCATGAGTTCAACTTTTTTTCTTTTTTTAGTTCTCATATATTAGTGAAAACATGCGGTATTTGTCTTTCTGTGCCTGGCTTATTTCACTTAACATACTTTAATCAATATTTGTTCCTTCCATGTTGTTGCAAATGACAAGGATCATATTCCATTGTATCACATTTTTTTTTAGCCATTCATGCATTGTAGAAACTTTATTAGGCCATTTACCTGTTTCTCCCCCATACATTGATACTCAAAGTCTTACTCTCTTGAAAAGAAACATTTGCAGTACGATAGTTTACATAAAAGATGATGTTATGAAAAGTGTTTAATAATACTCGTAATAGGTAATGATAAATATAATTTATAAAATTATATATCATAGGTGTTTTAAAACCCAGAAATATATGTTATGGCTTAAAGGAAATAAATAAAATGTTCACAGTGGTAGTTGTTGACTGGAAAGCAAAAGATAGACCTAGCATGGTGACTAAGGTACAGACCCTGGATTCAGGCAGAACAAGCTCAACTTCCTGCTCAATGCATTCTAATTTTGTGTCCTTGGCCAGCTTACCCTATAGCCCTAAGGTTTAATTTTCCTCTCGGAGTTATAATATATGTAGGAATAATATAGGATAGACACAGATTAGATATATAGATACACATAGATACAGGATAGGATAGATATAAGGATAATTAATACAGGTGAGGTGGGATGATAAAACCTACCTAAAAGGGCCATTGTAAGAAATAAATGAAGTCTTTCTCATCTCAGTAAATATTGCCATTACTCACCTAGTTGCCCACCCTTGATTTTGCTCTTCCCATATCTCCCACATCTAATCCATCACGCTTCCTATCAGCTCTCCCTCCGAAATGTATCCTGCATCCTTTCTCTACTCTTCTGCTTCCACCACTAACATCAAAGCTACCGTCATCTCCTGCCTGAGTTACAGAAATAACCTCTAACTGTTCCACCCTTCTCCTCCTATAATCCATTATCCACACTGCAACCATGTGATCTTTTATAGCATAAATTGTATCACTCTCCTCCCTGCTTAAACCCTCCAGAGGCTTCCCATTGCCCTGCCACTAAAAGTGGAACTAATTACCACTGCCCACAAGCTCTCGTGCCCCTGCTCTTGCCTGCCTTTCCTCTCTCCTTCTCTAATCCTCGTCCCCAACTTGTGTCGCTGACCTATAGCACACATGCTGCCCTTCTGTCTGTTCTTCAAATAGATCAAGTCATTCCTGCCTCAGGATCTTCGCGCCTCCTCCTCCTCCTTCTGCCTAGAAGGCTCTTCCTCCGCGTCTTTACACAACTCTCCCCTTCTCATCATTCAGGTCTCTTTTTAAACCCTGCCTTCTTGGGCAGCCCGAACCCCTCTTTCCTTAGTGGACCCCACACCATCACTCTTTATTCCTTAATGCTCTATTATTTCTTCAAATGACTTCTTACTATGCACAACTCTCTTATTGACTTAATTGCTTATTGCCTATTTGTCTCATTAGAATGTAAGATCCACGAGAGCGGAGCCATCGCCTGTCTCGTTTGCCTCACTGCTTTCAGGGCTGAATGAATAAATGAATGTGTAGCGCTTAGCATTATGTCATTTTCCCTGACACTTCTCAATGCTGGGATCATGAATTACTTTTATAATGGGGGTAGGAGGGGGAAGCTACTTTTTCTTTAACCAGGAAATGTTAGTCCTTAAAAAAAAATTCACCTGTCCTAATTCTAAGTACTTGGAAAATTTCTTTCTTTGTTGTCCTTTAGTGGCATCTTTGGATTTCAAAATAAGACCTAGTTTCTAAAATGCCAGGACAAAGCAAGGTGTGCCCGGAGTCTGGGCAGAATGATGTTCAGATAACACGGCAAGCCAGCTGGCTAGGGTAGACGGTGCTTAGGGCAGGTGTCCAGAGGGGTGAAGTCACAGAGAACATTGCCAGCAGGCAGGAGGGGGCTCATGGGCTGGGGATTACAGAAAATGAACAGAGGCTCACAATGACAATGCCAGTAAAGACCTTTGCAAATGATGACAGTGCTCTTCAAACTTAGCAATAGGGAAAACATGGCGCTTGAGCTTGCAGAGCAAGCCAGAGGCCAGAGTCTAGCACAAGCAAGCCTCCCCTGCTGTGAGGTGAGCAAATTAGTTGCTCCAAAAACAAGATAGAATCTGGGTCCCCCTCGTCTTTGGTGCCCTACATTTAGATCTCTGCTATCTATTCTTTGAGTAATACCCAACTTCTCAGGTGATTTTAGGCCTTTTCAGAGTTATTACTCAGACCCCCAATGCCTTAGAGAGGCCCTTTGGGATCCCTTTGCCAGTGTCTCCTTTGCAAGGGTTCTGCATCCCTTTGACCTGCACTCAGGGTCAGGAATGGGGGAGGAAAGTGAGCTGAAGGTTGCCATAAGGCCAGCCTCAACACACATGGTCAAGGAACCAGATACTTCTGGCACAAGGATCTGAAAGAGAATAAGGTGAGTGGAGAATCTGCATTCGTTCTCTGGGTAACTAAAATCACTCCCCAACCTGAGCCTGAGTGATCTGAAAAAGTCCATGGAAGTCCCAGAAGGAACGAGAGAAAGCTAGTCATCTGTCAGGAGACATCTTCCGCTGTCATACACAGCTGGTCACTGGGGTGGTGAGCACTGGTTCTCAGTGGTACAACCCACAGCACGGTCAAGAGCCTGCAGATGTAATTAACTTATATGGAAGAATTAGACTCAAAATTAAAATAAAAGGATTTTAAATGTTAAACTGTAAATTAAAAAGTGCCTAGCTGCAGATACTAAGTGAATAAACTGCTTTGAAATTGGTGTTGAATTGGTTTGGGGTTCATAATGGGACTTGATTATTTCTACATGGTACTTAGCAGGCACATAAAATTCCACTAATATGAAAGAAATGTATTTTAAATGCTGGTTGATGGAGGAAAGAATACTTTTATATTACTAAAAAAGGCAAAAAGGAATTTTATGGCAACTGAAGTGTGTTATCTCAGAATAATGAATAAAAATTCTCCCAATAAGGTAGAGTAACTTAAAATGATTATTTAATATTAATATGTGTCAAGTTGATCAGGATAAAGGCTTTATTTATTTATTTGTTTATTTATTTTGGCTTGTAAGAAACCATTTTAGACTTTTAAATAAACTTGTATTATGTTTGAAACCTTCCGGAAAAATATTTACCAGAGATTTCCAAGACTCCTTGATCCAGGCATCACTTGCTGTCTGGATTCATCTCTCACATCGGACCCTTCTGCTTTTGCACTGTGGCTTGCCCATCCTGCTCTGCTCTGCCTGGACCTTGGTGACATAAACAAGAAACCATTACTCAGACAGTATAGTTTCATTGCTAGTGTCTTAGCTTCTGGAGTCAGTCCATCTGGGTTTAAATCCTGTCAACGTCCCTAATTAGTTGCACATATAACACTGAGCAAATTATTTAACCCCTCTGTGACCTTTTGGTTTCTTCCTCTTTAAAATACAATGCTACCTACTTCGAAGGTTGGGAATGAAAGAAAAAATGCAAAGACTTCTTCAATAGGGTCATCCTACTAAAAACAAAACAAAAAAAACCCCTTTATTTAGGATTAGCATTGATGTACAATATCATGACACTCCCCATGTCTCCTTCCAGACCACCAGATTCTAGTCATTTGCATCAACTTCTCCTGTCTCCCCAGTCAGCTATGCTTAGTATAGTACCTGAAATAAAGAAAACACTAATAAATTTCAGCCAATATTAGCTGTTCCTCTGGATTCCTTAAGACCAAATTCATTTCAACAAACCACCCCAGGAGCCCAAGACACAGGGGAATCACCTTCAGCTCAGGCCCTCTGGCATAGGTGTGCAGTAGCAGTCAGACTTTACCAGACATATTGTCTTGATAAATGTGCCTTGCTGCTTAGACCACATAGTTACAGGCCTTAGAATTACGGATAGCTCTACTTATTGAGTGCTACCATACCCCAGGCTAGGCTTGTCATTTATAACATGATCTCAGCTCATCTTTGCTTTTAATCTTTGCATTGCTATGGGAGAAACAAAAATGTTAAATAATCTCTGGTGTTGAAATATTTAAGGACAGATAATTCCATTGTCTAAGTTCTTCAACCAATGGTGCTTTTTAGTTCTTCGTTATCAGGCTTTGATGGGTACACAATGATTTAGTACATAAATCCAATCCTACTCAGTATTTTTATAAGAGAATTGTGGCCTTCTAGAAAAAAAAATAAGTCGGTATATAAACTATGGCCAAAATTTAAACTCATTTTTTAGGTTTTACTTTTTATTCAAGTATGATATACATACCAATAAGTACACACATAATAACTATATAGCTTGTTGTATTTTCACCAACTGAACACACCCATGTAAGTTTTATCCAGATAAGGAAACAAAACATTATCAACATTCCATAAACCTCTTTTGTACTTCTTTCCTGCCACTAACCCCTCCATAAGGGTAACCACCATGCCGACCACTAACCCCATGAATATATTCCACCTGTATTTGTACTCTATATGCTTAGAATCATAGAGCATAAACTCTTCTACATCTGACTCTTTTCATTCAGTCTGCTGCAGGACCCCAAGAGGAAAGGCCTGAACCCCACTCTCTATGGAAGCCTCGCTGTGGTGGCTCAATTGTCTCTCACAGCAGCTGTGCGTTAGGGAGGGAAAGGGAAGGAAAAGAGTCTGGGTAGAGGAAATCTAGCACTCTAGTCATCTCCAACCCTCTCTCTGGGGGGCAGTCCATCCAGAATGTCCAGGCTCTGTAGTCACACAGATCACCTGGGACCCACTAGACCCCTGTGGCTCCTGCAGTCTGGGGCAGACTTGGGAAGTGTCTGTGTAGGAACAGGCAGGATGGAACCTGAGGCGCTGAAGCCCTCTGGGAAGAACAAAGGTGCATGGTGGGTGGAGAAGCAATATGGCGCCTGCTGTCTCAGCTTCAGTCTGTGGGGGCAGGAAGCGCCCATCGGGGCTGAGAGCCTAGTGCTCTGGACACAAGCAGTTCCCAGCTCCCTGACAGCAGCAGCCTCGGGGCTTGTGTGGGCAGAAAGTCTCTCTAGAAGCTCAGAAACCCACCAACTGTCAGAAATGCGCGGAAGGGAGAAACAAACTGCTCCACCTACCCTTCTCGCTGGTCTCCAAGCCTCTCAGGGGTTGATCTTTGCTGATACCTTACTCCTGCTTATTCTGCACCACAACTTCTTTCTGTGGAGTCTCCCAAAGTCTCTGGCACCCTTCCTCCAGACCCCCATCTGATCTATGTCTCTCTGTTTATTTTTTCTCATTTAAAAGTTTTCCTCCTTACTGAGACACTCTGGCAGCTGGTGCCTCCGGTCAACCATCTTGCCACTCTCTCCCTATGATTTATTTTTGAACTCTGCTATTGATGGACAGATACTGTGAATAGCTTATGTCTTTTGGTACCCACATGCGTACACACCAGTTGAGTACCCACCTAAGAGTTCATTGCCAGGCCATCGAATATACATAGCTACTAGCAAATAGTTTTCCAAGGTGGTTATACCTATACCAATTTGCAGCCCATTATCAGAGAACGAGCATTTCAGTTCTTCCACATCATACGCAATAGTTGGCATTTTCTACCTTTTTTTTTTTTAAATTTAGGCATTCTCACAAGTATGTATAAGTTTATCTTTGACTCACTTCTAAGTCAAAGTCCTTAAAGCTCTCCTGTCCTCTGTGGCACAAAGTCTGCAAACTGTACCACACTCCCTGGTGATGATACAGAATAACCCCATGCTCCGACTACAGTGCGCCAGCTGGGGGACAATCTCAGCACAGCGACACAGCCTAGAAAATACAAATCTCACCCTTCCAAAAGCCTGAAAAAGCCACGTAGGTCTTCACTTAAAGCAGAGGTCCTCAAACTTTTTAAACAGGAGGCCAGTTCACTGTCCCTCAGACCATTGGCGGGCCGGACTATAGTTTAAAAAAAATCTATGAACAAATTCCTATGCACACTGCACATAATCTTATTTTGAAGTAAAAAAACAAATGGGCAAAAACACCCACATGTGGCCCGTGGGCCTGGTTTGAGAACACCTGATAAAGTCTCTTGAGGAGCAGGTGGGGGGGAGTCACGACACACAGCACACAGCAGGGTTTCCTAAGGTCACTCTTGCAGCACCACGGCTCTCTAACACACCACTGTCAGGTCAGGTGCCCTGCTTCCTCCTGGGGCTTCCCTTCCCTGTTCTCCTCTCTCTTCCACACTGGGGCTCCTCTCCTCTTTCTATCCTCCTTCCTTTCCTTTATGCTTTATGTACAACTGTTCCCTCATTCCTCATCCCGGACAGCATTCCTCACAACCAAGATGATGGTCTCGCCAAAAATATGGTCCCTCCTCCCTGGAGACAGGAGGCAGAACAGAGCCGGAACATTATGCCTGAATGCCTCCTGTTAGCACTTGTGTGGTGGGGGCTTGCGATGTTAGTGTATGTGCGATGCACTCTTAGTTTTCACCTTTCTCCGACTCCAAGCTGGTAGCCAGTCCCTGGTAACCCCTTTCCATGGGTAGCTTGGCCAGGCAGCGAGCAAAACGACCTGGAACCAAAGGCCTTTTTCACTCTTTTGTGAGATCCTAAATCCTCAAAGGAGATTTTTCTGAGAGTCCTGGAAGAGGACAGGAGAACAGTGCCTTTGAGAAGCAGCAATGCTGAGAGCAGAGATTCCTTTTTCATGCTGCAGGAAGAGGCCAGAGATCCGAGGGCTCTGCGGTTGGCAGCAACTTGCACTGTGCTCTGTGGCAGGGCAGGGAGGTGGCCGGCCACAGCTAGTCTCTAGATGAAGACTTTGTGCCAACTGAAAAGCGCCCTCCTCTGAGCAGATGTAGCCCAGCAAGCATATGACGTGATGAGCAGATGGTGCCTTCATCCAGAGGAAAATGAATCAGCCTACGCCGGGGCACAGGGCCTGGCAAGCACAGTGCACAATGGCTCTAAGCTCCCTTACCCCCTAAATCTAGCCCTTCGTGCAGGGCACAAAGTGTACCACTGTGCATAGTGTCCCTGAAAAAAATGTAGCAAGATCTCAGACGAAAGCTGCAGGTGCCCTCTGTGGTGCACTTAGGAAGGAGAGATGCTAGGTATTGGCAGCCTCAGGAAAAAGTCCCCTACTCCCACTTGCTATGGCGTAGAGAGCCATGAAACTCTAAGGAACCATGGATCTTGCAATTTAACCATGGTATGTCTTTGGGGACCTTGGTGACTCAGCAATCAGAGACCTTTCTCTTGATCCCACACCATGTGACTTCCTAAATATTGATACGATCCTGGGGGAATCAGCAAACCCAAAACTGATTGAAATTGGGTTTCCTGGCCACCTGGTGTGGTGGAAGTCAGAGTCTGTTTAATTTGACTTAAAGGCACTAAGAACCAAGATATTTCTTGTACAGTTGAGTTTATTTGCTACATCTGTCATACTTGAGTTACAGTTCCTTTTAAAAAATAAATCATGTCTTGGTTAGTGAAACTATAAAATGCAACCTGCAAAATGACAGTGTGTAATTGACAAAATGACAGTTCTACCTGTGTAGATCTAAGTAGATTGTGATTCAGTCCATGTGAACATTAGAATACAATCTTAACTTTGAATGTGATCCTGTACAATTTTGTTGACATGTTACTTAACAAGAAGTTATAACGCTCATTATATATTAATAAGACATGAGGAATTAGAGATTATAAGGGGTAAAAGTCTAACATTTCCAAGTATTCATGTGGGTACTAAGCAGATTACTTGTCAATATTTTCTCCTTGTTGCACTGCTTTTTTTTTTACCAGAATAGCAGAAATATCTGAAATGTTACTGTATCATATTAACAGATACTCTGAATTGTTTCTAAATGTCTGCAACTGAAATGTTTACTTTTTGAACACACTGTAGTCATTTGTTTTAATGACACTAAAGAGTAGTGCTTTACAATATAACATGATTTTGAGACAGCCAAATTAATAATGATTGAAATTGAAAATTCACTTTATAAAGCATTGAGAGGAACATACATCACAGTCAGAAACATCCAAAAACAGCTAAGAAAATTTAAATTAATGTCATTCTTATTTAACCTAGAATAAGTATGATTTTCCAACAGCTTTCCTTGTGAATAAAAGTCCAAATAATAACAAATATTTATTAAAAACATCTGATACCTTTTTTCTTATAAACTTTTCATGGAAAGGACTAGAAGAAATATTTTGTCTTACTTATAGCTTATGCAGATAATAAATAAAATTATAATATGTAAGCATGACAAGAATCTAATACCTCAATCATGCTAACTTTTGGGTGCCTTTCCTCTGAACAGTTCAAAGTACTTAAAAATGGACTATCTTAAAAAAATTCTATTTTCTGGATTGGAAGAAAACAAATATGACTATTCCCAATGCATAAACAAGAAAGCACAAAATTTTAATAGATTCCTCAGGACCACAGTTGAGCATTAAATTATTCATATACATATATACTTTTATGCCTTCCTGTTTTTCTTTTATTATAGGATATTTTTTCCCTATTCTCTGTACTTCAAAATGCTTTTTATATTCTAAGACTAAACTGAAATATCACCCCTTCCATTAAACCCTCCCTGATCTTTAGGTAGGCTGTACTTATCATTCACTAATTCTATTAGCTTTTATTATTGAATCATACCCCTTTGGATTTTTGAAGAGCTTTCTTAAGCTATGTCCAAATATAAGGCCAAACTGGATAGAAAATACATCAGGATTATTTGCTAGACTGTGTTTGGGAATTGTATCATGCATAACTTCTCAGTTTTTCTATATTTTCCAAATTTTCTATGAAGGTCATATAATCTATGACTGGAAAAAGCAAAACAAATCCAAAAAAAAAAAAAAAAACCAAGGAAAAAAAGGAGGACATATTAAGTTTTATGAGCTATCACTTTAAAGCTAGGAAAAAGCAATGCACTAAGACTAGAACAATAGAAGAGACTTCTGAGGAGGGAAAAAAGGACTTTGGACAGAGGCGGAAAAAAAAATCTCCAAAGAAAACTTTTACTTCCTTCACATATTATATCTAGATACTATACTGTTCCCCAAGCAACCCAGGAGAAGTCACAGAGACCCTGGGAATACCTGTTATCAGTTTTAAGAAAATTTAAGACAATAATTCAAAGAGATAGATGGCTACTCAGAAAACTAATCTATCTTCCTTAAACAAAATGGAAGGAATAACTTAGAGCCTTCAGGGGAGAAGTAAGACTCAGCAACAAGTCAACCTCCAATGGCTGAAGCCCAGCTAAAGCTTCCTGCTTTCAAAAGTGAAGCTGAATCTGAGGAAGGGTAACAATGCCTGCTCATGAGTACTGGTGAGGGGAAAAGCCCAACTGCTAAACAAAGCAGCCCCAAAGCACAGAGGCTTAAAGACAATGAAGTCTATGTCTCTCTCATAAGCAATCCCGAGGTGATTGGTCTGGCCTGGCACAGTTCTGCTCAGTGTAGTAATGTAGGCACCCAGTGTCTTTCCATAGTTTCTTCACCATAGGGCAAGAATTAGAAAACTACAAGCCCAGGGACCAAATCTGGCCTGCCACCTGTTTTGTACATAACATTTTCTTGGAAGACAGCCATGCCCATTTGTTTATGTATCATCTTTGGCTGCTTTCACAGCACAAGGCAGAGACTTGAATGGTCGCAAAGTTGAAAATATTTACTCTTTGGCTCTTCACAGAAGAAGTTTGCACACCCTGCTCTGAGGTGTTGACCTTGATAAGCAGTAGAAACTGGGTGGTGGCCATATTTAAGTTCCAGCTTGTGAAAAAAAAAAAGAGCGCACAGCCAATATTACAAAGCCCGAGCCCAGGGGCTACACATATCGCTTCTCTCTCATTCCACTGCAGTGACATAATCACAAATCTCCATGTACTTGTAAGGTGGCTGGGAAATGAGTCTCTGGCTGAACAACCATGAATCCAGCTACAGCTTCATCACAGAAACAAAAGGAGGATAGTCAATGGCCTCCAGCACATGGTGTGTTTGTTTTGTCCATCTGCTTCAACTATCGTTAAAAGTAGCATAAAGCCACATATGTGTCATGTCATAGGCAAATGGTCACATTTTTGTCCACACCAGAAAGGTACATTTGCTACAACTAAGACGATATACTTTCCGACACTGCTTGCCAGGTAGAACACTGAAATATAATTTGGTGCAGGGAAGGAGCAAATATAACAGCAATAGTCGTTGTTAAGCCAGCACAAAGAAAGATTGTGTTTTATGGGAACATGCAAGGTCATTAAGTAAGCTGGTCAAGAAGGTACATGGCTCCTCAAACAGCACCATGGGGTTAAAGGGTGGCCTAGTGAGTGTGGCTGTGTTGTCCAAAATTCTATTTTGTGAAAACATTCCTCAACACACAAAAAGGGCTTGAGGCTCATTTACAAAGTAGTGACCACACACAAAATATGTTATAAGCCAGCAACCAGCCTCCATTTGAAAGGGGGAAAAAAGTGTATATAAAAAGATTTAATGAGTAGTCAAAATTTCCATAGGAGACTTTACAGTCCATTTGCCCTACTATCACATAAGATTAGAAGTAGAAAAAGCATCCAAGCTAATCTTTCTGTTAGGATGATTCCCAGCAGCAGGTTTTACTACCTCCTTCAATTCAATTTCAAATGTCTAGAGCAATATGCTTTCCCCATCCTTCTCCTAGAAGCAATTCAAAGTCCTGTGGGAGATTTTTTGAACACCCATGGTATAAAAAGTAATAGAGCAAGGAATGAGGAGATAGTGGTTGTGGTCTTCATTCCTTCGCTTCTCAACTACGTGAACCAGCAGGATTCATTTCGTGTATTCATTTAAATTGTGTATTTTCCCTACCAAATTCCAGGCCATTCTGTAGGTGAAAGAAAGAAGTCAGGAACTGAGCCCCAGCCCTGTAAAAGTTTATAATCTAATACAGCAGTAACTGTAAGGGAAAGGAAAAATGCTTAGGTGGATGGAATGGCATCTGTTGTGAGTGATGGTGGATGAGAGACATGCAAACTGGTCGGAAAGGTGTCTGAGACCTGGAATGCAAACAGGGAAAGAAGGAGGCAGGAAAAGAGATACTCAAGGAATGACAGTTAGAACATGCGTTATTTGCAGGGCAACAGTAGAAAATAAGTTAGAAAAGATAAGACGGAACCAGACCTGGAAACTAATGAATCTGATGTTTATTTGGTAAGCAAAGTAACTGAAGGTTTCTGAGAAGGGGAGTAATTTGATCAAGGAAAGGCTTTGAAAGGATTATTCACATGCTGATAGTCCCATGGTAAATGGAGTGAGGGTAGGGAGATTAGTTAGAAACTAGTTAGAAAGCGAAGGTAACGAGGCACATGTGGGAGAGATTATCAATAAAGAATATACATAGGAAATATTTTTCCTGTGTTGAACATGATCCAATTGCTTTTTAGAGATGCCACAATTTAAAAAAAATGATGAAGCAGAAAATACAACACTTAAGATGACAGGTAGAAAAAATATTTGAAATTGATATGACAGAGAAATAACTGACTAGAAATGTATCACTGCTTAATTTGATGTTTATGAGGATTTTAAACTATTTTTTTAAGCTATGAAAGGTGGTACAAGAAACTGGGAAGGATGTAGGAGAAGGTTCCTCTTATTAAGAGGATACAAACATAGGGAGGGAATTAGTGTCCTCTTTAGGCTTCTCACACTTATTCCCAGCTAGATGGGCCTTCTAGTCTCCACTTTTTTTTTTGACTGAGAAGATAGTCTGTGTCTTGTTCTTTCATTTTAACTTTATCAAACTATATTTTGCATACAGTAAAATAGACCTATTTTAAATGTACAGTGTGATGAGTTTTGACAATATACACCATATAATCATCACCCCTCTCCCTGACAAATTCCTTCATAACTCTAGGGCAACCATTGATCTGACTTCTGTCACTATAGTTTTGCCTATTTTTTACGCTTCATATAAATGCAATCTTACAGTAGGTATTCTTTTGTTTCTGGCTTTTTTTTCCTCAGAATGTTTTTGAGATTCATCAAGGTTGATACATATATAAGTAGTTTATTCTTTTTTATGGATAAGTTGCATGAATATTCTACAAATTGTTTATACATTCATTTGTAAATGGATATTTGGGTTGTTTTAGTTTGGAGCTATTATGAATAACACTGCTATGAACATTAGTGTACCAGTGTTGTTGTAGACAAAGGGTTCATTTCTCTTGGACATAGGTTTTTATATACTTCCATGTGACATAAGCCTAAATCATATAGAAATATGAGTTTAAGAAACTGACCAATTATTTTCCAAAGTAGTTATAATATTTTACATTCCAAAATACAGTGTTATGATAGTTCCAGTTGCTCCACATCCTTTCCAAAATTTGATTTTGTCAGTTTTTTTATTTTAGCCATTCTAAAAGGTTTATAGTAATACCTTATTATGTTTTAATTTGCACTTCCCTGATGACTAATGAAATGTTCATGTCCTTATTTTCATGTCCTTATAGGCCATTGTATGTATATATTTTTTGTGAAGTGCCTCTTCAAACCTTTCCTCACATTTTAAAATTGTCATCTGAATTATTTTGAGTTGTGAGAGTTCTTTACATATTTTGGATGTAAGTCCTATGTCAGATATATAGATAAATAGGCAGCTAGATATCGCACAAATATTTTCTTCCATTCTATGACTTGCTTTTTTATTTTATTAGTGAGTGATACGTTTGGGAGAGCAGTCATTATAATGGAAGGGAGTATAACTTAATTAAAAATTAAGTTTTTAATTTTAATTAAGTTCAATTCATTAATTTTTATGTTTATGGTTATGTTTTATTTACAAAATCTTTGCCTCTCCCCATATCTTGAAAAACTTCTATGTTTCTTCTAGAAGTCTAATATATTCAGTTTATATGACTAGGTCTATGATCCACTTTGAATTTATTTTTATATACAGGATGAGTAGGAGGTCAAGGCTCATTTTTTTCCCATTTGAATATTCAGATATTCCAGCACTATCTGTTGAAAATAATATTCTTTCCTAATTGAATTACCTTTGCACCTCTGTCAAAAACCAGCTGACTCTGTAAGTGCTGTTCTATTTCTGAACTCTTTCCATGTGATGTTGGTGTACCCTTACACCAACATCACATGGTCTCAATCATGTAGCTTTGAAGTAAGGCTTGCAATCAGGAAATGGTAGTTCTCCAAATTTATTTTTCTTTTTAAGAATTATTTTGGCAATTCTAGATCCTTTACATTTCCATACATATTATTAGAATCAGCGTGCCGATTTCTACAGAGAAGTCCTCTGGTAGTTTGATTGAGTTTGCATTGAATCTATAGATCAATTGGGGGAGAATTGATTTCTTAACAATATGAGTTTTCTAGTTCAAGATATCTTTGCTTTTTATTTGTCTTTTTAAATTTCTCTTAACAATCTCTTATACTTGTCAATGTACAGATCTGGCATATATTTTTTAAAATTTATCCCTAAGTACTTCAGACAATCCTAAAACAGACTGTTTTAGGATTGACTATTGCAGAAAGTAATCTGACCCATTATTTGTCAGTTTTACTAGTTTAACTCCTAGAATAACAATTTCTTCAAATTGGTAGCAGTGGATGAGAGATTATAACAGCGGAGGGGAGCTTCCTAATTGGAAACATTTCCGATTAGAACATAATTTTCTGCTATACTAGAAAAATATATCTCTAGATGAAACCTTACTCAACCCCAACTTGCAAGTGAGTCAATACAACCACATACAAAGGAGACAGTATAGGTGAACAAAGTCTTCCTGGTGTCAACTATAAAGCTACTTACCAAGATAATTAGGGCTTTAAAGCTCAAAGCAGCCCTTTAAGGACTACCCAGTCAACAAATCTACATATAATTACCACTTAAAAATTATTCGATTTACTGCATTAATAGACATTATGAAAATGTTTTCATAGGGCTGGATATTTCTTTTAGCATAATTCCCATACTTTAGTTTGAATCAGCAATAGCTTTTATGCAATTACAGTATACTTGTAGGAGACCTAAAGATTAAGAGTAGAGAAAAATGTTTTATCAGCAAAGTTTTGCCTAGATGGACAAAATT
>VSMD01094486.1:0-10422 GCA_008750895.1 Mirza zaza
AAAATCTTAAATTGATTAGGAAATAGTGAGTTGTCAAGAACTAAGGTTTGTGTTGGTAACATAAAGTAACGAGAAAATGGCACTAATGCTAAAGAAAATCCAAAGTTTTGATTGACAATCTTAAATTCATACTAGGAAATCTTTATAGATTAATTAAAACAAATTTATATTGTGTAGCCTTCTTAAATGAATTACATAATGAAGAAACAAGTCAGCAATTCTCTCTCACATCCATTCTCTAACTTCCTATGTTTGCAGTTACTGAAAACCCAGCATTTCCCTTGCCAGCATGTTGAGGTTATGTCATGCTTGTGTCCTGGACTTCGCTACTCTGAGGCTCACGAAAAGTAAAAAAAAGTTTTCCAGGTCATGAAATTTTGAGGGTTTTGACATTTACAAACAGCTTGTAAGTTAAGGACTGTCTAGGGACATGTCCCATAAGCAGAGGAAACTACCACCCTGAGTTCAGCAATGCTGTACATGTAGGATTTTATGAGATTAAGAACAAATTTTGAGGCAGTTTAGCACTTCGACGTGACCACAGAAACACCCTTGTCCAAACTTTCCTAGAACATGAACAAGAAGATAATAGAAATAATGCCAGGGTCCTTATGACCAATTTACCACCAAAATGTGCCTTTCAGCCAAAATTCCCATTCTGATACCAATACGGTCTTCCAGTTCTAATCATATAACACCATCTTTGAAATGAAAAAAGTGTTTCTAATTTTAAAATTAAGTAAAAGCAGATGCTGTAGTCCCATTAAACTCTTCCAGCTGCTACTGCACCACTGGCAACCTGAGTCTATTTAATTTGGAGACCACTAATGGTAGAAAGGAAAATCTGACTGCCAAAATCATATACCCAAGTTAACCCAGAGAGGCAGAAAATGAAAACAGCTCATGCAAGTGAATGTATTCTAATAAGGCTCTCCAACTGATGACGGACAATTTTTCCTGTGGTTAATAACTTAAAAAAGGTTGTTGCTTATTAAATCCCTAATTCAAATACAGCCAAACAAGCAATCCTATCTGTAACACATCAGTTGATTTTATTCATCTTGGTTTATGCTTCATAAAAATGAGCCTTTGCTACAATACTTTGAGATGCAGACAAGTTTAAATGCATTCACAGCACACCTGAGGGCATTGTTAATATTGATTAATTAAAGTGAGATATCAAATAAATTAACATGTAGCAAGATCATAATGACAGACTGGTTTGATATGCAGGCCCCTCACCTGATGAGTTATCATCACTCCTCAAGAGGCAGCCTGTTTTGGGGTGGGGAAGAAGTGGAGTGTCTTACAGGTGGCAATGAACTGACAGCAGCGTGTAATGTAAAAACGCTTTGTCATTCACATAATGTCTGGGGTAATGAAACGAATTCACTTTTGGCTTCCTCTAGTTTGCAATGCCAAAGAACACAGTGTTATCAGCACAGATGGAGCATGCATGGTTCTGGAGAAGAGCCTGGTGTGAACTACAAACAAGCCACTGTGAATACCAATGAATCCCTGAGAATCAGACCCTTGCTGTCAAATGACAGTTTTGGAAGCTCCATAAAAACGAGCGAGTCCCAGTGGTCTTGTCCAACCAAATATACTGTCACAATTCTGGACAGGCAATTTGGAAGCCATGCACATCATAGAATCCTGACTGTTACTTTCCAGCGAAAAGCAAGCATAAGAAGACATTCAACTATGAGTTGCATTCTTTTCTATATCTTAATAAGAGGTAGTCGATAATCTATGCTGATGCAAGTATTATTCTACTTTTCTGAGTCAACTATCTCTGCCCAGGAGAAAACTTATCTGGGCGGTAGAAGACAAGAATGGAATCACAAGTATACTGTACATAACTATGAAATATTAAGTTGTAAAGTCTATGAACATAAACAAATAACACATGGAAAAATGATTAGAAAAGAGGCATACCCATCAACATACTCAGAAGTCTCTGGACCTTTGAACTCACCCCCACAACTCTGTACAATCCTTGGTCATTTATACCTATGGAAGAAACAAAGTGTTAGCAAAATATAACACTACCATATTTTAAAAGCCATCATCAAACAGTCACATTCAGAATCTGTGCTAACTAACATTAGCACATTCCTGTTGACTACAAAAATAACTTTTGACAAAAGCAAGTGTTTACCAACATGTTTTACTAGCTTTGTGTTTGAGAGTTGTGGCTGAAAAATAATCTCATAAAACAATGTTCTATGTGGACAAAAATGTGATGAGTCAATGTTAATAAGTATGGACACACTGAAATATATACCAGGCCGGGCGCGGTGGCTCAAGCCTGTAATCCTAGCTCTCTGGGAGGCCGAGGTGGGCGGATCGTTTGAGCTCAGGAGTTCGAGACCAGCCTGAGCAAGAGCGAGACCTCATCTCTACTATAAATAGAAAGAAATTAATTGGCCAACTAATATATATATAGAAAAAATTAGCCGGGCATGGTGGCACATGCCTGTAGTCCCAGCTACTTGGGAGGCTGAGGCAGCAGGATCGCTTGAGCCCAGGAGTTTGAGGTTGCTGTGAGCTAGGCTGATGCCACGGCACTCACTCTAGCCTGGGCAATAAAGTGAGACTCTGTCTCAAAAAAAAAAAAAAAAAAAAAGAAATATATACCAATGCAATTTGTAAAAATGCACTAAAACTTTTTGTTTCTTATGTTTACTGATTGTTTACATTTTTCTTGAAAAATGCTAGCCCTTTTATAAGGTGATGATTAGTATATTTGAAAGAAATCATTATTTGGATTGAAAACCATGAAAATTCATTCAAAACTGAAGCAGAACTATATATTTTTTTCAGGACAGTTGTCACATGCCCTGTCCAGCGAGGAGCTCTGAAACTTCAAATAAATATCACCACAAACTATATATATGGCAAAATGAACTAGATCACTACATCCTCTCTCTCTGCAGAGACCTGAAAACAAAGTATCCCTGAGCGAAAGAGACAAAGGTAAGAAAATTTATTCTCAAACATAACTTAGTATGCTAAGAAAATGTCTTTTATTTGGATTCTCTGATCTGAAGAAACCAATGGTTTTCAAGCAATCAGGAAACTCTAGCATTAAGGATATGTAAGAACATATCCATTTCTTAATGTTGCATCCTGAAACGGGTAAAAGTAACCTTAGATTTACTTTAAAAGGAAAGAGGGTACAGATGAAGCAACTGTGGCAAAATCTCAGTAATTACTGTATCTCGGTGAGAAGAAAATGGAAGTTCTCTGTCCCAAGCGCTCCACTTCTTTTATGCTTGAAAAATTTCAAAATAATGACTTCCCAAAAATGTGACTTGTATTTACTTTTCAAAAGAGTTGCAGCTTTCTGGCGGTGTGTTTATTTTCTGTGCTACAAATGTTAAAACTAACAAGAACACAACTGGCTGACAAGGAGATGATGCCTTGCATCTCCAAAGTTGCAAAACAAAATAACACAACAAAAAGGCCATGGAATTTGCCTAAGGGTGTTTACTTTCTTTTCACCTCCCTGCTTGGAGTGATGAAATGAATACTAGACAGAGGCTGAAGAATTAGATTCAAATCACTGCTCAGTCACTCCCAACAGGACAAGAAGCCTCTCTGCATCTCAGCGCTGTATCTGAGATCAAGGACTGCATCCCAGGCCCCACTGTTATGCTGGGAGGGAAATGAGATGACACTTACACGTGTTCTGCAGATTATAACTCACGGCATGCACACACATTTTCATCATTCCTTGCCAAAAATCACTTGTTTCCTTCTTTCTCTACTTTTTGCCTTTTATTTATTCCTCCTTGTTCATTTCTTTAAGCTTTGCAAATGTCCTATTTTTTCCTTCTCTTATGGGCTGAACTGTGTTCTCCCCCCAAAAATTCAAATGTTGATGCCCTAATCTCCACTACCTCAAAACATGACTATATTTAAAAATCAGATGTTTAAAAGAAGTAATTACGATATAACGAGGTCATTTGGGTGGGCTCTAATCCAGTATGATCAGTGGCCTTAGAAGAAGAGATTAGGATGCAAACACAGAGAAAAGACCCTGAGAAGATGACCATCTACAAGCCACACAGACCTCAGAAGAAACCAGCCCTGCCAACAGCTTCATATTGGACTTGTAGCCCCGAGAATGGTGAGAAAAGTCATTTCTGCTGTTTAAGTCACTCAATGTGTGATAGTTATGGCAACCCTAGTAAACATACATTTTCTCTCTCAATGATTTCATTCGAGCTCAAAGAATCAGAAGAGCAAAGGCTGGCCCCTTCATTTTCATAAATCTATTCAGAATGCTAAAGAACCATGGCAGCAGAGATGTGCCTTCCTGGTAGAGAATGCTCACAGACTCCAAGAGAGGAGAAAAAGGCAGCACACTCCTGCCAGAAGTTGGGAAAAAGAAGAAGTCAAGAAACAAAAATCAGAGACCTTTTGAGAATGTTACAGGAGGAAAGACTGAGCCTCTTTCCTTCCTTCTTTTAGAAGCCACGATGGCATGTCCAGATAGCTGAAAATACCAGCTGATTTTTTTTCACTACTACTCTATTTAAGAAACCTAAAATAGTTTGACCTCAATGCCAGAAGCCAAAAGAACAAGTCTTATTTTGCAGTAAAACAAACGTGCCTCTATGAAAAGTGCCTGAAATACACGGAGAGATGAAATAAGAATGTTACTTCAGCACTAATCATCACTCTGTGCTGGTAATTACTATCAGATAATTGATCAAGTTCAAATTCATCAACCTGAAAGGAGAGTTAATTGCTAACGCATAATGAGAGGTGCAAGGGGGAATTAAAGCTACTCAACACATTTTTTTACTTTTTTTCAATGAAATTTAAAATAAACCTCTTACTAAAGCAGCTGGGAAATAGCACATAAAATGCATACACTCAAGTGTTGTCTGATTTTCTGTTTCTTTTTACACTGTTCTCAAAGCTTCTGGACTAACAAACAAACCGAGGATTGGAACATACTTTACATACACATACATGTTCATACAAAAGCTGTCAAATAAGAATACAGACTACCTAATACGCCAAAGCATATTAGTGGGTTTATCGTATCCCCTCTAGCTCCTCTTCCAAATTTTCCTCTTTCAGCCAAACAGATCACTATTTCTAATCACCAAGTATTAGAATTTTGAAATTATCTTTGACTTCTTTCCTGTCACTTTCCAAATGTAAGAGGTCACTGCCCTCTTTCTTCAAACTTCAAACCAATCTCTGCCTCTTCAACACAGTCTTGAATTTCATGCACATACATTTATTAAGGAAACCCTGCAAAAAAAACCACAACTATAATCCATTCTAAACACCATCTTCTTTTTTTTCCCTATCTTTTTACTTTTCAAACCACTTTGATTACTTAAGGTCCTCTCCATCCGCATGTAAGAGTGAGCCATCAGCTCAGGCTCACATTCGCCAGCCTTAACCAGTATGTAAGGCAGAAACACACAGACACCCATAGTGGGACCCACCTCACCCACCTACATTTAATGCAGAGTATTTGCCTTACTCAGAGCACACTGCTGACCATCACCCACAAATAACCAAGTGAGTTCCATTCTCCTTGACTACGTTCAGTCTGATGTCTTCCCAAAAGGGAAGACTTTCCTTCTCCTCACAGATTAACTCATCTGTCAAGTATTTATTCATCATATACATATAGCCAGGGGCTATTCTGCCTGCCCAAGATGGAACAGTGAGTAAAATAAAGTCCCATCCAAACCTTCAGAACCAGATAAATCCCCTCTTCTCACACCATCCGGCAGTGATATTCCCTCATTGTGAACAAAATTCATAATTAATCCCTTTTAACACTTGATTACATTTTAAAACAACTCCACAATCTCTTAGTCACAATTCCCCAAATCAAAAGCTTGAATGAATAGGAGTCCACAGTGATATTCCCTTATCCTGAACTAACGCATAATTAATTCCTTTTAACACTTGATTACATTTTAAAACAAGTCCACAACCTCTTATTTGCAATTCCCAAAATCAAAAGTCTGAATGGCCGGACAGGGTGGCTCATGCCTGTAATCCTAGCACTCTTGGGAGGCCATGGCAAGAGGATCACTTGAGCTCAGGAATTCAAAACCAGCCTAAGCGAGAGCGAGACCCCTTCTCTACCAAAAACAGAAAAAATTAGCCAGGCATGGTGGCACACACAGAGGCTGAGGCAGGAGGATTGCTTGGGCCCAGAAGTTTGAGGTTGCTCTGAGCTAGGCTGATGCCATGGCACTCTAGCCTGAGCAGCAGAGCAAGACCCTATTTCAAAAAAAAAAAAAGTCTGAATGGATACAGAGGAATGATGTGGAAGATGATCAAACAGAAGATATCCTGCTCCAATCCCCCAACAAGAACAAGAATTCTACACCCATCCACAGTCAAAAAACTCTGTACAGAAGTCTTGGGCTTCTGATGGAGCCCAAGACCTTGGAGGGTTATTTTGAGTGCAGACTGACACCCAGCTGGCTAATCTGCCAACCTTGCTCCTGGGTTCAAGGCTGGAAATGGTTCAGTCCTCCAAGGGTTTTGGCTACAACACTGTTTGGCCTTGAGCCTGCAACCAAAACTATCTGCCAAGAGGTCCAGAAGGAATCACGCACATTAGAGCCTTGTCTGCCTGCTGACATCAGTCTCAGCAGTACCTGCAAGTTGCCTAGTGGCTCAGCTGACCAGCCCCCCTCAGGCAAGGTCCCAGCTCAGAGCTGCTCACACAAGGACCCAGAGGGAGACTCACCTATATCTCACACCTCGGGAGTGTGAGCCTCCCGGAAGGGCTCATCAACCTCTGTCCAATGGCAGATCCAAGCTTAGACCAGGCCCCTCCCACTGCAATCAGGGGGCTATCCTGATTATGCTAAGATCTGCTGAGAAGCATACCCATCTAGAAACTGGTACAGTCTTCTAGACTCAGGTCCCTGGCCAGTGTTCCCACATAGGCCCAATATCTTCCTTGGGTCTTCGCCAGGTCCATCTAGGCCAGAAAGCCACATCAACCTAGGAACCCTCAAGAGACTCATGGCATGCCCAGGCTTAGAGCATCTTCTAGTGCCAAGGAGGCTGCCGTGGTCACAGGCTCAGGGAACTCAATAGTCAGTCTGCTTAGAATCCCTGGAAGGTGCTCTGATGGACAAGCACAAAGCCAGACTGCAAAGACTAAAATAAATACCTAATTCCTCAATGCACAGACACTGTCACACATTCACAAGCATCAAGAACATTCAGGGACCAGTGCAGCAAAAGGCAACTATAGTCCCAGCTACGTGGGAGGCTGAGGCAGGAGGATCACTTGAGACCAGGAATTCTAAGCTGTAATGTGCAATGATCGTGCTTGTGAATAGCCACTGCACTCTAGCCTGGGCAACATAGTGAGACCCTCGTCTCTTTAAAAAAAAAAAAAATTTTTTTTAAAACAACATGCAAGGAAATAGGGAAATATGACCTCAAATGGACAAAAGAATATACCAGTGACCCACCCTAAAGTGATGAAGACATGTAATCTCTCAAAGAATTCAAAATAGCTGAGCTTCCTTCTCAATGATTGCTGTGCTTCCTTCTCAATGAACTCCAATAAAACACAGAAAATAAATTCAGAAATTTACCAGAAAGATTGAAATAACTTTTAAAAATAAAAAAGGAATCCTGGAGCTGAAATAGTCTGAATGCTTGACCTGACATCAGCTTATTTAAGTATTTTCCCCACTTAGTATGAGTGTTCATATTTCACCCTGTTAAAAGTAGTTTCCACACCAAACCTATCTGGATGTATAATGTACTATCCAACATATGTCCTATATTGCCTTACATATTTTTAATTAAAAAAAAAACCTACATTCCAAAATATATCCAGCCTTAGAATTTTCACATGAAGAAATGTGGACATGTATTTCACCTTCTCTCCCCAAATACATAGAGATATTACTTGGAAAGATATCGGGTCAACCTTAGTGTTTGTTATTGTTTTGTTTGAGACAGGGTCTCACTCTGTTGCCCTGGATAGAGTGCAGTGACATCATCATAGCTCACTGCAACCTCAAACTCCTAGACTCAAGCCATCCTCCTGTGTCAGCTTCCCAAATAGCTGGGACTACAGCTAATTCAGAACTGAAAAATTAAAGTTAATATATCCGAATTATTGTAACTTTTTCAGGATATAAATGCTCACTGATAGAAATACTTTTAATAAAAATTTGTAATCTGGTCCAAGTGTTTACAGGTCCAAAGGTTTTTTCTTTTAATAAATGAGACTGATTCTGATCATTAGTAAAGAAAAGGTAAGCTGCTCTTCACTGCAGTGATAAGCAGCTGATGACAGCTGTCCCTGGGTAAAATGGATAAGGTGAAATCAAATGTGTCTTACTTCCTACCATCTGTCTCCTCCAATGTCCCACAACACTGTCATAGAGAACTACCCACATCTTCCTTGAGGAGAGGGTCAAAAAGTGGGAACCAGTCAAGTTCCATCATCATCTCTGCCTAGCTGTTTCTCTCCTAGAATCCAAATGACATTTCCAGAGCCAGAGTCAATTCAACTCCAGAAAACACCCGAATGGAAATACTGAACGCCAGTGGGCACCCACAGGCCCTTGGTGGGATGGAGAAGCAAGAGGGAAAATACGATGTTCTGAGACAGTAAAAGAATGAATTGCAAAAGTAAAATAAATTCAGTTAAATAAAAGAGGTGGAGGCGAAGGCTGGAATGGCTGAGACTGGCAAGTCAATGTGGTGACTAAGGAAAAACAAAGAGAGGCATTTATTTAGACTAAAGGAAGCAGAAAAGAGTTAATAAAAAACAGGAAAAGTAAACAGGGACAAGAACACAAAATGGAAGGAAAATTTGCAAATAAAGGAGAAGATAATAGGCTAGAAATTATGTACCATTTAATTTCCTGTTATTTCGTAAGAATTATTGAGGACTTAACTATATTTTAGGCACTAAGTGAAGACATAGCATAAAATTAAAAAGAGAATTAAAATAAGAGAAAGAGTAATTTGAGGCCAACAAAGACAGGAAGTCCTTTTTTTTTCTTTTCTTTTTGGATTCTGGAGCAGGTTCTATACCAGATCGCTCTGTATTCTTAATCTTTCAGCTGGTCCCTAGCCCATGGTACGCATTTAACAAATGAACTGAAAAATTAATGAATGAAATGTGAATAAATGATTAACAAAATGATGATAATTAGTAAAGGGAATATGGAAAAACATACAAGACAAAAATAGATATAACTAGACAAAGGAGAAGGGCTTAAAGTGGAAGATAAATACTTTTGATGATAACAGGCACAAAAAGATTAAAAAGGATTTTGCAGCTGTATGATTCTACAGAAACACATTATCAAATTCCATGGGTCTATAAACTAACATTCACTCAGCTTTCATCTAGTAACCAGCAGAGTGCCTGGCACAGAACAAGGTACTTAATCATTATTTGTGGAGTGACTGAATCATTTGTTTGCACTTGTGTGTGTTGACAACAGGGGTGAAAGGTTGTTAATGTCCATATTTGCATTCACCAGATTTACATCAAAAGTTTGCAATATTTCATTATTAAAGCAGCTCAGGTGCATATGTATACATTTGCATGCACAAATAAAAATGTCGGTCTGCATACCCCAAAGACAAATTCCCCTAAGGATTATATGATAAACATATACTTTTATGCATTTGTAAATATTAATCATTATTTTAAATGTCTTCTAATTATATTTATATATTTTATCTGTAATTATAAATACCAGCTAATCTTAATTCTTAAAAATAAAAGGGAAAATGCACTACTCATGAAATGATTAGAAAAACTTGTGACAAAATACCTAAGCAACATGGCTAAAAATTATATACTATAAAGGTAACTCAAAGAAAAGCAATGAGGAGACTCATGAATATTGTTCCAGGTCATACGTAGGCTAGAAAAATGTGATAAGGTTTTCCTGCATATATTTATAACTAATTCTCAATAAACACTATGTTTAAATGTCTGTGTAAGTATAGTAAACACTTTCCTGGCTATCTGCTGCACTGGGTTACATAAAAACAAACAGGTTCATATACAAAGATACCCTTCCAAGATACTTGGCAATTCATAACATTTTAAGGTCCTGTCAAAAATGTGTATTTATATCAAATTGGCTTTAAGTATAAGCAGACAGAACCAAGAATGATTTGTTCTATTCCATCAAAGGGATATATGTGCACCATCATAAACTTAAGATATTATATTTACATAATTCTAAAACTTTGGAAGAAGGATGGATTATTTTTAACACTTATAGTGCATTAAATACGGCGAAGAGCAGGATAAGAGATGATTCCTAAGCATTAAGACAGAAGATTAACTGTAGCTGAATAAAGATGATAAGTTCAAAATGGTACTGAGTAATATTTTAAGCTTTCTGGACCTTGGTACCTTCATTTTTT
>VSMD01094490.1:0-13327 GCA_008750895.1 Mirza zaza
AGTATCACCCTGACACCAAAGCCAGGAAAGGACACAACAAAAAAAGAAAAAAGAAAACTACAGACCAATATCCCTTATGAATATAGAGGCAAAAATACTTACTAATAATAATAAATAATAAATACTAGCAGGCCAGGTGCGGTGGCTCACGCCTGTAATCCTAGCACTCTGGGAGGCCGAGGTGGGCGGATTGCTCAAGGTCAGGAGTTCAAAACCAGCCTGAGCAAGAGCAAGACCCCGTCTCTACTATAAATAGAAACAAATTAATTGGCCAATTAATATATATATAGAAAAAATTAGCCGGGCATGGTGGCGCATGCCTATAGTCCCAGCTACTCAGGAGGCTGAGGCAGAAGGATTGCTTGAGCCCAGGAGTTTGAGGTTGCTGTGAGCTAGGCTGACGCCACGGCACTCACTCTAGCCTGGGCAACAAAGTGAGACTCTATCTCAATAAATAAATACAAACAAACAAACAAACAAACAAAAACTAGCAAACTGAATTCAACAGCACATCAAAAAAATCCAATCCTAGCTCTCTGGGAGGCTGAGGCGGGTGGATCGTTTGAGCTCAGGAGTTCGAGACCAGCCTGAGCAACCCCGTCTCTACTAAAAATAAAAAAGAATTAATTGGCCAACTGAAAATAGAAAGAAAAAATAAAGAAATAAAAAAAAATTAAAAAAAATAAAAATAAAATAAAAATGAAAAAAAAAACAAAAAAATAATCCACCAGGACCTAGTGGGCTTCATTCCAGGGATGCAGGGATGTGCACATAAATCAATAAATTGTGATTCACCACATAAACAGAAGCAAAAACAAAGACCTATTATATTATAACTATTCTTTTGTTTCTTAGAATTGCATCAAATGTCATGAATCAGATCTTTACTTTGGGATGTTTTGACCTTAGACTGCCCTTAGAGTGAAGGCTCACAGCCTAGCTCTAGCCTAGCTCAATGGCACTGGCTCCACCTTGTGTCAGGAACATGATACTACACCCACTGAATACCAACCTGTGAAGAACCAGTCTTCACCCTGTCAAACATTTTAAGTGGTCCAAATGCTGTATATAATTAAATAATGATGCCACTGTTGGGCTACCTTACTGTGATTCATTTGTTCAGAAATAATTTTATACCCATATCCACTATTCCATATATGGTGCAGGTGCAGAAACAAATTCTTTTTTTGTTTTTTGAGACAGAGTCTCACTTTGTTGCCCAGGCTAGAGTGAGTGCCGTGGCGTCAGCCTAGTTCACAGCAACCTCAAACTCCTGGGCTCAAGCAATCCTGCTGCCTCAGCCTCCCAAGTAGCTGGGACTACAGGCATGCGCCACCATGCCTGGCTAATTTTTTTTAATATATTTTTAGTTGGCCAATTAATTTGTTTCTATTTATAGTAGAGAAGGGGTCTCACTCTTGCTCAGGCTGGTTTTGAACTCCTGACCTTGAGCAATCCTCAAGCAAGTCTCAGCCTCCCAGAGTGCTAGGATTATAGACGTGAGCCACCGCGCCTATACTTAAACCATAATGGCTTTTGGAGTTAGTTTGTAGTTCTTATCAATATGACATCTACTTTGACAAAATAAATGAAATGTCTCTGCATATTTTAAAGACTTTATATGAAACAGTTGATTTTCATTTTCTCTGAAAACCCTCCCAAAATTGAGGAGTTGGCAATTTTTAAAAATTTTCATAAAATTGATTTAAAAGGAAGAAAATAATTTTCCAAAAGAAAAAAGTTTGTTGTTGTTGTTGTTGTTTTTTTATAAAAGTTGTATTCAATTTCTGTTTTGTATGCATGATAGAATACTAAGTTAGTTGGTCCTAACCACTCTGGTTGTTGAAGAGATGAACCTGTATAGATTCAGCCTGGGAGAGGCTACTTTAACTGTCTGAATGGAGTGATTGTGACTCACAATATCAGTGGTGTGCTATAGCCAGCTTGTGCTGAGTTGTACCAGCTCACAAGAGCTGATTGTTAAATTTTCAGGAATTCTACAGCCATTGTTAAAACCTAGTTTATATTAAGAAATAAATCATATAAACTGAATTAAATTTTATCAAAAACAAAGTTGCTTTCTTCAGCAGCACTTATACTGAAACCAGAACAACATAGAGAAAATTATCATAGCCCCTGCACAAGGTTGACACATAAACCAGTGGACCATTCCATATTTTTTTCAGGTTATTCTGTATGAAATGTAAAATAAATGTTTTTATTAACAGTGAAAAAAAAAAGGTAAAAAATATTCAAAATTTATCACTTCCTAATTACTTTATTACATTTTACTCTTATTTATACTCTTGAGGTTATTTATGTCTAGTGTATGTTGGCGGATATACCCGATGATGTCAGCTATCGTGCATCTCTTCCAGACTCCACCTTTACTGACCTCAACTGGTAGTTGGTGGCTTGAAATTGGCCATGGGGGATGTACTTACACAATGGAAATCAACAAATGCTACAAATCAGAGCTTTTTCACCTTTGAGAAGCCAGTTGATAACCAGCACATTACTGTATGCAAATGAATTTATGTCTTTTCTCTCTATCCCAAAAACTTGACAAAAAGAAGCAATTATTAAACTTTAAAAAACTTTTGGCCAGGCGCGGTGGGTCATGCCTGTAATCCTAGCACTCTGGGAGGTTGAGGCAGGTGGATCGCTCAAGGTCAGGAGTTCAAAACCAGCCTGAGCAAGAGTGAGACCTCATCTCTACTAAAAATAGAAACAAATTAATTGCTAAACTAAAAATACATAGAAAAACTTAGCCGTGCATGGTGGCACTTGCCTGTAGTCCCAGCTACTTGGGAGGCTGAGGCAGAAGGATTGCTTGAGCCCAGGAGTATGAGGTGGGTTTGAGTGAGACTCTGCCTCAAAAAAAAAACAAAAAACAAAAAAACTTTTAATTTTGTTTTACTACATTGGCTTCAGTTTTTGAAAAGTTTACTTTAACAATTTTAAGTATTTTAGTAAGTATAATACTAGTAATTTTAAAAGGAAGGTTACTTTAATATAATTTTCAATCAACTTGATTTAAAATCCCATTTAGTAAAAATAGGTTAATCAACCTTAATATTATATGTGAGTCTATCACTTACTCATTTTATATGCTTGTTTCATTTTCTAGTTCTTATTTAATATCTTACTTTTTCTTCCTATTTTTGAACTTCTTTCATTTTCATCATTAAGCTATGAAGTTTTTATTTCCTGTCTCCTGTACCTTTATTTTCACTTCCTTCAGTGTTTTCTTACATTTTTCTTTTCAGTTTTCTCCATTTATAGACCTCTATCTCTTTATCAAAATTAATGGCCTGATCTTTTTCTGGTCTGTGTTCTTTCTCGCCCTTCTCTTTTTTCCTCGCTCACCTTTAGGAGCCTTACTAACTCTGAGGCTGAACTGTTAGCAGTATGGTTTCCTCCACAGTGGCCAGGACCCCACTCCAGCCAGACACCATCTGGAGTTCTCCAGGGCCCACCTGGCCCCTTCTGCTGCACTCCCATGTTCTTGGCACCAGAATTATGATGTGAGAGTGACTTATAGGATTGTTTGGTGTTCTGTGCCTTTAGCCCTGTATTTCAGGATATGGGAAAATAAGAGAAGCTCTGAGTCAGTTTAGCTTTTTCTATAATTTTCATTTATTCTCATCTCAAAGACCCTAGGAATTTGGGAGGACTTTGGAAATAAATTCATCTCACTCCATTATCATTTGAAGAAAGAAACATTTGGGATGAAGGGGCTATTAGTATTTTTTTTTTTTTTTTTTTTTTGAGACAGAGTCTCACTTTGTTGTCCAGGCTAGGGTGAGTGCTGTGGCGTCAGCCTAGCTCACAGCAACCTCAAACTCCTGGGCTCAAGCAATCCTGCTGCCTCAGCCTCCTGAGTAGCTGGGACTACAGGCATGCGCCACCATGCCCGGCTCATTTTTTATATATATATTAGTTGGCCAGTTAATTTCTTTCTATTTATAGTAGAGACGGGGTCTTGGTCTTGCTCAGGCTGGTTTCGAACTCCTGACCTTGAGCAATCCCCCCGCCTCGGCCTCCCAGAGTGCTAGGATTACAGGCGTAAGCCACTGCGCCCGGCCTCTGTGGTTTGGTTTTTCTCATCTTAAAATAATAGTACCTATCACACACAGCTTTTGGGAGGAATAAGTGAAGAATATTTAAAGCACTTTAAAATAAGCCTGGTACACATAATAAAACATTACAGAACTGTATTCTACTAATACTAACCTGACAGCCAGAAGATGTTTTTTTCACATCCACACAGATCATGATAATGTTATAAAGGACATGAGACATGTGAGGACTAATCTTAGAAGCCTTAGAGGAGATGTCCTTTCCCAAGACAGAGAGCTGATTAATCTACTTTCCTCACATTGTGAGCAACTTTGTTTCTGTTCTCATCTCCATTTTCTTTTTCTTAGGCAGTGTTTCACTCTGTCGCCCTAGCTAGAGTGCAGTGGTAAGATCATAGCTCACTGTAGCCTAGGCTCAAGCCTTCCTCCTGCCTCAGCCTCCCAAGCATCTGGGACTATGGGTGCATACCACCACGTCTGGCTAATTTTTTTTTCTCGCTCTGTTGCCCAGGCTGGCCTCAAGTGATCCTCCTGCCTTGGACTCCCAAAGCACAGGGATTATAGGTGTGAGCCACTACATCCAGCCACTCATCCTCATTTCCTACTCATTCCTCTTGTCAGACTTCTTCCCAGCTCTTACTTTAGATTTCCCTAGTCCTGAGGAAGTCATTTTTTAAAATATATTGACTACATGGGATCCTGGGCAAGTTATTTAACATCTTTGGGCTTTAGTTTTCTCATCTGTAAAATGGGGATAATAGTAATACTGCCTCTTCGGTTGTTGTGAGGATTCAATGAGTTAATATATGTACTGTGCTAGAATGGTGTCTAGCATGTAGTAAGTGCTGTGTAACTATTAGCTCTTGGCTATGATGTGCATACGTTTTATTAGCCATATTCCTAAATGGCGTATTCTATACTTGTGATTTAAATTTTCTTACCACTGGCACTTTGGGGTTTTTCCTCTCCTCTCTTATTAGGGTGACCACTGATCTTCTTTTTGTCTGCTTATTCCCTAGCCTTTTGTCATATTTTAAACCATAGACATCATCTTGCAACCAGGGGTATGGGGGTAGGGGGCAGTGAGGGGGTTATAGGAGGAAGAGAGGGGGATGGAGATGAGGAAGGAAAGGAGGGGATGAGAGGGAGACATGGCCTGATTCATTGACTAGTGGAGAGCTAGTGACGGCAGGATTCTGCAAAGGGGTTAGGCCTATGGTGGATGAGTGGAAAATGGAATTTTCCATATCTTGTAACTTACCCAGTTACAATACAAGTAATTTGGAAGAAAGGTATTGTGATTAGTGAAAGGAAGCAGGGAAATAGAATGGTTGGGGGTGGTGAAGCACCTAACAATTTTTTTTTCTCAACATAAAGAAGATATCTGAAAATTTTAAGGCAAAAGGAGCTGCTAAGGAAAAGAATGAAGATGCTGAGAGGGAAAAGCAAGCATGTTAAGAACAAGAGCCAGGACTGGAACTAAGGAAGTCTTAGGGGCTTGCTTGATTTAGGAAGAGCACTTTTTATTCCTTCAAGGGTGGGAGCACATACCTCTAAAGTGGTACAAAGTTAGTGACTATAAAGGTGATATGACGATTAATCTTCGTGCCCAGTGGTAGGCAGTTTGCATCTGAAGTAGGTGATAAGGACTCTGCTGGGATGAAGTGAGTCAGTGTTTTGGAGCTTGTGGCAAGACGTGATCGAGAATGGCTGTTGTGGGGGATTCTGCTAGGCAGTCATTAGTAGGAGATGAGTGAAAGGCTTGTTAGGCTGCATCCAGGATACATTTGATATTGGATTGCATGAATTTGTAGTAGGTCATGTTTTTTTCTGTTAACTGTTTTCTTCCAGCAGTGCTTTAAGGAAGAAAGGAAATGAAAATTAAAGATGTTCAGGGTTATAGATTAACAGAGCAGGCAGGATGGCAGGTGAAGGGAGTTCAGGATGGTGATAATGGCAGTTTTAAAGGGCTGACTATAGAGTACTGAGCAACCGTATATAGGGTAATTAACTGCTAAACATAACTCCATGAGAGCCTAGGTGAAACCAATGAGGAACCACTCAGTCAACCCACAGAATCATGAAAAACAATACATCATTGTTGAATAGGCCACTAGGTTTGGACAGCTTGTTATGCAGCAATGGAAGACTGCAAAGCTATGTTTGCATTAAGTGCAGCAGGAAGCCTGAGGCAAGGGAGTCTGATGCAACAGTAGGGGTTCGTCCCTTGGGGAAACTACAAGATGGAGAGGAATGGAGGGCACAGAAAATACCTGGCACATGAGGAAGGGCAGGTTTTAGAATGTGAGAGCAAGGATGGGGCTTGCCATCTTGACATACATGTGCCTGGAGAGGCAAGCCTTGGCTATGGTAAGTGGTGGAGAGAGCCCGGAGACAGCTAAGACTTCTCTTTTCTCCTTTCCCATTCACTGTTAGCAGAGCACCTTGCCTTGTACTACACAGAGGAAAGCGAAGTCTTCATATGCAAGTTTCTTTGTGTTTCAAGAGCATACTTGAAACTTGTGTTTCAAGTTTCTCTGTTTCCAGAGCACACACCAGGGATGCAGATAAGAACTATACAATGAGATTTGAGGTAACAGATTAGTCACATTCTTTACTTTCTGAGTCCAATCAAATCCCATTCCCCTACTGTCTCATGATCCCACTCACCGCAGGGCCTTTGTATATGCTGTTCCTCTGCTTGAAACATATGTCTTCCTATTTAAGCTTTAAGTAGTTTAAAAAGTTAATTGCGATGGAAGCTTTCCCTGGCCCCATAATCCCAGTCTAGTTTAGTGCCTCTTCTTCATGTGTCCGTGACATCCTTTACCATCCTCTGCCCACCTCCCCTGCAGTTTATCTCCTTTATTATAATCGTTTGTTCATCATTCTCTCTTAGATCATAAATTCCATGAGTACAAGGATAATTTTTAGCTTATTCATTATATCCTTAGCACCTAGCATACTGTATGGCACATAGTAGGCACTCATATTTGTTTTGTTGAATGAATGGGATCTGGCATCATTTTAACTTTAGTGCTTCTACTCACTAGCTGTGTAACTGTGGGCAAGTCATTTATCCTCTCTAAGTTTCAGTTTATTTATCTGTGAATTGGAATAATAATATGTAGGTAACTAGGACAGGGCTGCTGTGAAAAGTAAGATGGCATATGTGAAAGTACTTTCCAAATAGTATGCAAATAAAGTATTAAGCAAATATAAGGCATGGAAATTTGTATTATAATCTCATATACAACACTTAAATAACCCAAATATAAAATGGCTATCTTGGGTCCAGTATTAACATTAGAGAAAAACCACAATCCAATATCCCCAAAACATTAAAAAACAATTTAAATATTGTTTAAGGTTTCTTGGAGAGGCACAAGGGGGATTGCTGACAGAGAACCATGTCATTCTAATTTTATGTTTATCTGCCTCTCTTCTCAGAATCTGACTCATGATGGTATCTATTCCCTATGAACAGGTTTTAAAAGAAAAACTTTAGATAAATTAAATTTAACAGAATTTAATTAAGCAAAAAATGATCTGAGGCCGGGCACAGTGGCTCACTCCTATAATCCTAGCACTCTGGGAGGCCAAGGCCGGTGGATCGCTCAAGGTCAGGAGTTCAAAACCAGCTTGAGCAAAGAGCAAGACCCTGTCTCTACTAAAAACAGAAAGAAATTAATTGGCCAACTAAAAATACATAGAACAAAAAATTAGCCGGGCATGGTGGCACATGCCTGTAGTCCCAGCTACTTGGGAGGCTGAGGCAGAAGGATTGCTTGAGCCCAGGAGTTTGAGGTTGCTGTGAGCTAAGCTGACGCCTCGGCACTCTAGCCTAGGCAACAGAGTGAGACTCTGTCTCAAAAAAAAAAAAAATGATTTGAGAATCGGGCAGCCCCCTGAACCACGACAGGTTCAGAGCGACTCCAAAGCTGCCACATGGTCAGATATTTACGGAAAAAGGAAAATGATATACAGAGAAAAGAAATGAGGTACAGAAACAGCTAGATTCATTACAGCTTGCCATTTGCCTTATTTGAATACAGTTTGGACAGTTGGCCGCCTATGATTGGCTGAAACTCTGCGATTGGTACAAGCCTAGGTTGCAGTCTGTTTACACAGTTACAATCAATTGTAACAGTCAAGTTACAATTCAGTACGTAGGGAGAAACCTTTAGGTCGAACTTAAAATATATAAGGAGGCAGCTTTAGGCTAAACTTAATTTAACCCATGTAAAATTAATTTTAACAATATGTATTATTTAACCCAATATGTCTAAAATATTATCCTTTCAACGTATAATCAATATTCCAAATTATTAACGAGCTATTTACATTTTTTCCATATTAAGTTTTTAGAATCAGTGAGTAATTTTACACTTACTGCACACTTCAATTCAGACTAATCCCATTTCAGATGCTTAATAGCCAGATATAGTTAGTTTATGGTTTCTGTACTAGATAGCACAGGCCTAGAATTGCTCTTTTCCCCATCTCACATCCTTCAAAATTCTTTTTTAAATATATTTTTTATTGCCATATCATAGTTGTACATATTTTTGGAGTACATGTGCTATTTTGATAGAGGTATACAACATGTAATGATCAAGTCAGGGTAATTGGGGTATCCATCACCCCAGACATTTATCTTTTCTTTGTGTTGAAAATATAACAATTCTTCTCTTCTAGCTATTTTGAAGCATACAATAAATTATTGTTACCTATACTTTCCCTACTGTACTATTGAAGAGAACCTACTCCTTTTATCTAACTACATTTTTATACCCATTAACCAGCTTCTCTTCATCCCCCCTCCATCCCTTCCCACACTCTGGTAACCACCATTCTACTCTACCTCCATGAGATCTCCTTTTTTAGCTCCCACATATGAATGAAAATACGTAATATTTGTCCTACTCTTCCTTCAAAATTCTTGCCTGCAAAGACCTCCTTCCCTTCCTTCCTTTCCTACTCTCCCTTTTGTTATGTTAACACAACTTTTATCCTTGTTTCTTTGATTCTGGAGTTTAAGCAGTTTTCTGATTTGAATACCAAAAGGCTTAGAATGTTGTAGAGGATATAAATCTATGAATACTTATCAAATCATATTTTTTTGTCCATGCCTCATTAATTATTTATTCCAATGTATACAATAGCCAGTCTGGTGTTATAATAACGAATTTACTACATTGGTGTTATTCGATTTCATGGGATACCTCTAGGGACTTTTTGAGAGAAAGTATAATCTTATAAAATGTTTTTAGTTTCTATTAATAATAACACTATCATGTTCAGATCTTGTCTAAATAAGGGATATGGGCATGAAAAACAATGTCAAGTCTAAGCTACTCAGGGAGGTATGAGATATGGGTGACATGAATACATTAAATGTTTTTTTGTACCTTCATTTATGATGAAGGAAAATCAATAAATGAGAAGTAAGAATCCTGTTTTCCACAGTTCTTGACTTTAGGCTTTTCTTTTAAGTCGATACTCATCCTGCAACCTCTTTAAGTGAAGAATTTAAAAATTCTTATTTAAAATGCTTTCATAGGGAATAAACATAATTCCAGTAAACTTATCTAGAATGGTAAATAATTAAATATTCTACTTAAGTGAATTTTTGTGAAATTAAATTAACATGCAAATATTACAACTTTAATTTTAATAATTTTGAATGGAAATATTAAATAATCTATTATAAATCCCTGGTCTTAGTATCCAGGGTGCATTGAATAGAATGTATATTTTTAGGTTATTTGTTGGAGTGAACTGCATTATTAGGGAGCAGGGCGAGTTGAATAATATTTATTGAGTGGCTACTCTGCCAAGAATTATGCTTTACATTACTATAGCTCTTCTTATTTGACTCTTAGTGTGTCCCCCAGTCCAGCTATAAGTGTTTCCTACCAGGTAGTCTTATGTATACAGAATTAGGTAGGTTAACCTGCCCAATCTAGCTAGTCACAGAGCTAGGATTTGAACCCTACCAGTTTGGCATTAGAGGCCATGCTTTTAAAGCACTGTGATACTAATGTAAACTTCACTACAGAACCCCTGAGTAGACATCATCATGCCCATTTTACAGATGTGGAATCTGAGGTTCAAAAGAGTTAAGCAACATTTAAAATCAGCTGGTCAGTGGCTGATATTTCTTTTTTTTACTCCCCACCTCTCCTTTCTATTCCTTTTCTAAAACGTTTTGATTTTGGCCCAGGCAGGGCTTGCATTTGCCAGTCAGTGAAAACATTTCTTTCATCTGTCTTTGGTTCACTTGCCTGCTTTTTTCTTTTCCCAGAAATCTTTTATAATCATGAGGCAATATCTGAGTGATTTGGTTGCTATGTTATAATACATAGGCTCTGAAATAATTTAGAGAAACATAGCACTTACCTTTTCAGAGTTTATATTCTAAAACTATTGACAACCTTTTTTTCCCAGAGAGATTGGAACAATTATGAGGTCATTAGGATGCTGTCCCAGTGAAGGAGAGCTGCATGATCTGATTGCAGAGGTAAGTAGGGCGAAGAAAGTCTCTTTCAGAAGACTATCTATGTGACAGCTACTCTTTGTAGTTAAAAACGATCCTTCCCTGAAACTAAAAATACCCTAAAACTACTAAATGTGCTCAGTGAAAACATTAGGACAGCTGTACAGCTATGCATATTAGCCAACCAGTAGGATCTGAAAGAATTAAGGTCAGATCTTGAAGAAATAACTATGAACAAGTAACACAATTGATCAAATAAAGACCCCATGTTAGAAAGTATCCTTTCTTTAAAATTAGTTGAAGAAAGGCCAGTAGACACAAGGACTGACCATATGCAGAAAGGGATGAAAAGGATGAAAGGGATATAGTAAATAATGTCATTTCAAAGGGGATATAAAGACTGTAAGGAATTTATATTTATTTGAGGAAATAAAACTAACTTTCTGAACAAGTAGTAAACAGAATGTAATAACCAGAACTAACTTTATATTGACCAGACAATCTAATAATTTTTAGAAATGATTTATAATAGTGTAGATGAGTCCATGGAGAGAATTCCATAAAGCAGTGGACGAGCAGCCCAAGAGAAGAGAGCTTCATGCCATTTGGCTTTTCAGAAAGGTCTCTGATCTAATTTCAAATGTAGCTTTCATTTTAACAAAACAGAGACATTAAGGGGAAAAAGCTACCTGGACTACCACTAGGAGAAGCATCTTTTCAGAATTGCTTATCTAGGCTCATGGGTTTTAGTGGAGGCCAGGGATTAACAAAGAGGATTAGGGAGAAAGGCAAGGAATTGGGATTTTAATTATCTTATTACCTGCACCTAGCACAGTACTTGCTTGTTGAATGGTAAGTTGAAGAGAAGGAATTGTGACTTTGAGCGAGTCACTTAACCTTTGTTGAGTATAGGTTTCTCTATAATCCTACCTACTTCAAAGTTTGCTTCAAAGATAAGTGAGATAATATACTAGAAGACATGTTATTGGTTTGTTTTTGTTTTTAGAGACAGGGTCTTGGTCTGTTGCCCAGGCTGGAATGCAGTGGCATGATCATAGTTCAGTGCAGCCTCAAACTCTTGGGCTCAAGCGATCCTTCTGTCTTAGCCATCCACATAGTTGGGACTATGGGCATGTGCCACCACACCTGGCTAATTTCTTTTTAAATTTTGTGTAGAGATGAGGTCTCACTATGTTGTCAAGGTTGGTCTTGGAATCCTGGCCTCAAGCCATCCTCCCACCCTGGCCTCTGAAAGTACTGGGATTATAGGCATGAGCTACTGTGCCTGGCCTCTAGAAGACATGTTTTGAATCCTAAAGCACTATATAAAATTAAGGAATGGAAAGTTAGAAAGATGACTCTGAAAATATTTGTTAAAGGAATCTAAGTTGTAAGAATACATTGTTTTTACATTTTGAGATTGAATAAAGCTGTTTTCACCAAGTGTAGGGGGAAGAGCTTATTTTTTCTGAATTGGTACTGATGTTAAAAAAAAAGTTACTGATCACTGCCTTAAAGTGTTTAACCACAACACTAGAACTGATGGTAGGGAGAGGCAGGCTGGCACTGTGGAAGAGATAGGAACTGGAAGATGAATTTACAGTGAAATCATAATTATTGCATGTTCAGTAGAGTGAGCAGAGCAGTAATGAAAAATGCCTCTGAAGGTCAGAAAAGGAGAGTCTTTAGAGCGTAGTCACTTTGTGATTTGTTTGTATGTTTTAGCTATATCAGAGGTTAGCAAATCATGGCCCCTGGCCAAATTAAGCCCACCACCTGTGTTTGGAAATGAAGCTTTATTGGAACACAATTAGACTCTTATTTATGTATTATCTCTGGCTGTTTTCTCACTACAAGGGCAGAGGTGAATAGGTGCGACAGAGACCATAAAGCTTACAAAGCTTTAAAATATGTACTCTCTGGCCCTTTACAGGAAAAGTTTGCCAACTCTTGATCTATAGGTTTCTATGCCAAAGTAGAACAAATACCGTATCCAGTATTAGAAGATCTGGGTTCAAACCCAACAGCTAACACTTATTGCTATCTCTTGATGAGCTGCTTAATCCTTCAAAGCCTAGTTCCACATCTGCAAAAGAAGTGTAATAATATCAAGTGTTTTGTGCGGATTAAATTTAATAATTGTGAGGAATCAACTGTTACTTGGTGGGCACTGCAGGTGGCTCTCGACTGAAATAACCCACTGGTTCGGGCACTTAGCCACAGTGGATGCTTAGGTCCCTAAGTTTCACTTTATTTTATCCTTTTCTTTGGCACATTAATGCAACCTGTGAAAATTACAGATATTTAGAACAGTTATGGACCAATGGGGATCATTGAGCTGTTAAGTTAAGCTCTGCAAGTTTTTTCTGTATTTGTATACCAACACAATTTATTCTTTTTTTTTTTTTTTTTTTTTTTGAGACAGAGTCTCGCTGTGTTGCCCAGGCTAGAGTGAGTGCCGTGGCGTCAGGCTAGCTCACAGCAACCTCAAACTCCTGGGCTCAAGCAATCCTTCTGCCTCAGCCTCCCAAGTAGCTGGGACTACAGGCATGCGCCACCATGCCCGGCTAATTTTTTCTATATACATTATTTGGCCAATTAATTTCTTTCTATTTATAGTAGAGATGGGGTCTCGCTCTTGCTCAGGCTGGTCTCGAACTCCTGAGCTCAAACGATCCGCCCACCTCGGCCTCCCAGAGAGCTAGGATTACAGGCGTGAGCCACCGCGCCCGGCCCACAATTTATT
>VSMD01094491.1:0-13275 GCA_008750895.1 Mirza zaza
ATTTATTGAAACCTTAAAATGTGTACCCCCATAATATGCTGAAATTAAAAAAAAAAAAGAAAAAAAAAAGATTATTATTTTATTGTATCACCCAATATTGCTATAATAAAGACAGAGATAATTTCAGGAGTTTTTGCAGGGCCTTGCCCTGAAGGAATATGTGAACTCCTTAGTTTGCATATTAAGGGCTGGCTCACCTTGGGAGGGCTCTCAAAGCTCTGGCAGATGCATTCCACCAGGCTTATCAAATCTCAGATCTGTGATGCCTCCCTGATCTTGAAAGACAAAATGCATGACATCATATGGTGGGAGCTGGAACAATGAGTGCCCTAGCCCAGAGACGAACCCCTGTGGTTATGAGCAATTTAAAATAAAGAGCTAGGCTTCCTGCTTTCTCCTGACTGTCTCATATCCACAATAACTAGAAAAGAGAAATATAGAGCCACTATATCCCTGTATTACTCCTCTGTTAATTGATAGCTATCTCTTAGACCTTAGAAGTTAGTCCTTGAAAGATTTTGTAACTGTTTGTTCACAGATAGAATAGATTAGAAATTGTTAGAAGCCCTTTGAAAAAACTTTTTAATCCAAACCTTACCTGTTATTATGCAAATCTGTTACTCCTGGAACTTGAACTACCTGTTATGTAAATCTGTTACCCATAGCAACCGCACTACCTGTTATTATGTAAATCTGTTACCATAGCAATGGATAAGTGATATCTGTGATTATAAAACCTATGTGAATCTAACCTCGTGGCTCTCACTACTGACGGAGATGTAGGGGAGACCCCTGAGTACCCTCGCTTTATCTTAATTACTTCCTATAAGCCTATACAACTATACCTTCATCTCTGTGTAGTCTTTTAGTCTATTTCCTATTAATTTCTTATCCTCTGTGATGACTACTACCTAAGGGACCCGGGTTTTTCACGGGGAGAAGTAGCTGATCTTCTTGAGGCCTGCCCATACCCCAGGTTTTCTTCTCTTCTTTAAAGCAAATGAATATTCTCTTTAAATACATTAAGTGTGCGAAGAATTAAAATAGACAGCCTGCTAAAATCTTTCTTGATCTGTGTAAGCAGGAAAGCTCTAGGTTTGATGAACTAAAGTCTGACTTGAATCACAAAAATGAAGAGTTGCAGCCCTTCAATCAGTTCCTAGACTTAAGCCATTTCACAGACCAGGAGCCCTTTAAATAAAGAGAAGTCCAGGTCCCCTTGAGGAAGGACCATGCTGTACTGCCAAAAATGTATACTGCACTGCCAAAAATGTATACTGCTGAGTGTCCTTCCAGCCTTCCCTGAAAGGAACGCAGCCATTCACCAGTGTGACTTTGCCCTGGAGAAGGAGAAATAATCAGATTTGGGGAGGATTACTAAACACTGGCTCTGAAATGACACTAATTCCTAGACACCCTAAATATTACTGTGATCTACCACTAAGAGTAGGGGCTTATGGAGATAAGGTGATTAATAAAATAATTGGCAGAATCCACACATTGGTTCCCTGATCTGTAGAACAGGGTCTGTAATGGTAAGAAAGGCCAAGAAAAAGCTCTAGATCTACTTTTACCTACAAGAGTAGTAAACCAGGAGCAATGTCACATTCCTGGAAGGATTGCATAGATGAGTCCATGAAGGACTTGAGAGAGGCAGGGGTGGTAGTTCCACATTCAACTTGCCTGTTTGGCCTGTGTTACAGACACAGACAGATGGGCCTTACAAAACGGTTGCCAAGCAATTGGCTGGACATGGAATATTTGTACCATATTAGGCAGAAGTGTGAATGTGTTATTGTCTTTATACTGAGTTTAAAATATGGTTTAAGGAGATGTATACTAGTGACAAGTTTACAAAGGGCAGGTTGTGGTGGCTTTGTAATATGTCAGACTGCTAGAAAACTGCATGTCCCAGAGTTCCCTGTCCAGTATGTTTGGCTAGGGTGGGCCTCGAGACAGATTCTTATAGGAAATTTGGATGATGGAAGTTAAGCAGCAGCTGTTTTGTAGCTCACACATATCACTTATCAGATAATATCAGGCAGAGGCTAGGCCTGCAATTTCTCCACCTTCCTGTGGATTCTTCTTCAGCTTCTCTGACTTCTGAGACAAGCTTCTGCAGGGCTTACCATCAAGGTTAGAGGCAAAAGGCATTAACACAGGTTTTGGTCCATCCCTGCGGACTCCAGCTCACACTGAGGTTTTCCAGCTCGTTCTTGCTTTTCCAGCTTCTGTTTCTGATTGTTTGCTTTGTGGACTTCAAGCTCCAGCTTCAGACAAGAAGACAAGACCCATACAAAGACCCCTCAACCTAAGCAGCTCCCAAAGTTGCATAAGGTAAAAAAAAATACATTTCAGTTTTTCTGCTTCTCTGATTAAACACTAATTCAGACGATAGAGAAAAGAAATATTGGAGGCACTGGCGAGAAGTGTAATAATTATGAAAAGGAGGGATCCCTCACATGGAAAGACATCTTTAGAACACAGGTAGAGAGATTCGGAGAAGTAGAAGAACAACCTTTTCTCTAAACTGAAGGCAAAAAGGGATACTTAGAAAAAGTCAACATGGAAACAATATTAGATTTGAGAGTCCACTCTGAGTCACTAGAATTTCTAGAAAAGAGGGCAGGGTTTCCTGAAGCGAGAGAGAGAATGTTGTAATGGGGAGCTTGATAGTGGTAAAGGTTCAGGAAAAATGCTGTGAAGTTTTCTAAGCAGAAAATAATTGCATATTTTAAGTTTAACAGGAATGACCTAGATGATAACAGATATGAATTCATCCTACTTAAAGACTCTTTCTTTATCCTTCCTCTTCTATAAGAGAGAAGAAGAAGCAGACAACAGGGGCAGTTCACAGGGAGAGAGGCAGAGTAGAAGCTACGAGTTTAGGAGCCTTGGGTGTTCCCAGGAGGTAGCATTAAAATAACGAACTGTGGTGACCAGAGCAGGTCAGGGTCCTACCAGGTTGGAGTGGCTTACTGGATAGAAATGTGTACTAGGAGTTGACTGTCTATTTTGTTGTGGGTAAGCAGCAAATTCCCTGGATATTATAAATTAAAAGGGAAATATTCATCTGTAGCAACATTTTCAGAGAGAAAAACCTCAAGCTCCAAACTTGATGTACAAGAGTTCTCCGGAATAGTGAGCTCCCATGTGTGGAAAACACAGATGGAAGTCAAGTGCCAAAGCAATTGAGCTGAGACAACAGTCCTGAGAATACTGTAGTTTTTGTACAATTTTTCAGATTATCTATAGACTCTGCTTCCGATCTATAAAAGCTGATGAGGAAATGTCCAATTCGATCCTTAAGTCTATTCTCCCAGCTCTGTTATTTGGAAACAATTTCAGGTATAGATTTCTCTCTCTAAGTCTCTCTAAGCCTGACATCCTTACCAAATGCTTTCCAATACCCTGCTGTTTCATAGAAACACCAATAGCTTTTTGTATGTCGAGTCCAAATCTTCTGCTGTTTGTCTGGAATCTTTTACCCATCCTGTCATTGTATCTGGATGACTAAAACAGACACTAAAGTTTGATGAAATCTAGGAAAATTTTTTTCCTCTGGGTTTACTCTGATTATTAATTTTCTTATGTTTACTATGTTATCACACTTCTTTTCATAAATATTGGGACTTATTACAATGAAAATTCATATTAAGAAATATATCAAAATGTCAGCATCTAAAATTAGTCTATGGATACAGGCTTCTTTACCACAATTGTTTACTCACCTGTATTTCTTCACAAAGGTAAGCACTTGAGTCCATGCTTGGATCAAGTCAAACTAACAATTTGTAATTTCTCCCTTCTTTCCTCTTCAAAGATTCCTCCTGAAAATCTTTCACTTTGATAAAATTTTTCAGTCAAAATAGAAGTCCTCTGTAATCACAACACAATAATAATCCCCCAAAGCCTAATGCCTCTGAGAGGCAATCACTTTTTCAGCTATTGTCATGTACGAATTGTATGCTGTGCCTGGTGTAGACTGTTAAACCCTGAGGCATAGACCATGTAGTCCCTCCCTGGTTTGTTTTAGGGGCTTTTTTTGCTTGTTTGTTTGCTTTGTTTGTTTTAATGGTTTTTTTTAATGGTACTGAGTATACAGCTTGTGCTCAACAAATAATAAATAACAATCACGGATTTCATTTGCAGGTGGGATCATTTGAGAAAATGAAATTTTTCACGTTTGCTTGCCAACAAATTCTCCCTCTACTCAGGGGAAAATATTCTCATCCACTCTGCCTCTGAATACAGGTTAGATCAGATTTACAATTTATTCTCAGACACATAGCTACAGTGTATCAGGGTACTAGAAAAAAGTTAGCAATAACACAATATTCCTGGGAATGACCGTGCACTGTGTGATAACAGCAAAAGGTTATTGCCACAAATACATTAGAGCACATTCCCACACTGTCAGACCAGCCAGCAATCAGGTATCCAGAGCCAACCAGCCACCACTACCCTATAAAACCACAGAAAGTACAAATGCCTGGTAGGGTCCAATTCAACTCTGTCTAGTGGAAAGTCACATTATTTTTTCATAACTTATTGGAATCATTCAATATGAATTTTTTGAGTGCCTACTATATGTATAGCACCATTTTATGTAATAACAGATTACTAACATCCATGTCCTTCCCCAACGGGGTTCACAGATTCATGGGGTAGAAAGATGTGTAAAGAAATAATTACAACACAGCCTGGTGTGATAAATGCTCAGGCAGTAACTTATACAAGGTACCATGAAAACACAGGGGAGGGAATACTAAATTCTGTGTCACACTCCACATTTTTTCAAGATATTTCTTCCATACTAAAGTATTAATATGTACTTGCCAAAAAAGCAAATTCCCATCACTTTTAATACTACATGAATTTATGTCAGAAGTGTGTCTTATAACTTTGTTGACTGGTTTCTTTTCTCCTCATAAACGTTTCTTAGGAAAGACTGGCTTTACTAATAAGAATTAACTTACTTAGAGACAGTCACTTGTGGAGTATCATTTGAGGTCCTGAGCTGGCTTCCCTGATGATCTTCCAAGCTCCTGCAGTGCCTACTATTCATATTTAGCTTTCCTTAAAGTAGGACTAACAGAGTTCCACAAACTATTTTTTTAATTCAAAGATCCCTGGAAGGTAAAATATGTTTAGCCACTTAGACATTTCACAAAATCTCAAAATACTACATCTAAAACTAAACTCGTAACCCCCCCCACTAATCCATCTCTCCTCTCTCCTTCAGCCTTCCCCATCTCTGCATAATCCCTTCTATGCACCTAGCTGCTCTTGTCAGAAATCTGAAAGTCATCATATTTTCAACTCTTCCACCAAAACTGCTCTTTTCAAGGTTTGCCAAAGCCTCTGTGTTGCTAAAAACAACATCTGTTTGTCCATCTCAATATTCATGTTATTGAGTTATCTGAATCACTTGACAGAGTTGATCACTTCTTCTAACCTGAAATAATTTATTTACTCAATTTTATAGACACAACCCTTTTCTTTTCTGATTTTCCTCCCAACTTACTGTTTGCTCCTTTTCAATAACTGGTTCCTCCAATTCTACCTGACTTTTTAGTGGTGGAGTGCCCCAGTGTTCAGTCCCTGAGTCTTTTCTCTTTTTTTTATTCATATACATTCCCTTGACAATCTCAATCAGTCACATGGCTCTTAATACCATCCATGAACTATGTTATGGGCTGACTTGTACCCTTTCAAAATGTGTATGTTGAAGTCCTAAACTCCAGCACCTCAGAATGTGACTATATTTGGGGATAGGGTCTTTAAAGAGATAATTAAGTTAAAATGAGGCAATTAGGGTGAGCCACAATCCCATAGCTAGTTTGTTATAAGAAGAGATTCAGACACACACAGAAACACACAGAGGGAAGGTCATGTGAAGACACAGGGAGAAGATGGCCATCTACAAGCCAAGGAGAGAGGCCTTAGAAGAAACCAACCCTTCCAACACCTCTATCTCAGACTTCTAGCCTCCAACACTAGGAGAAAATATGTTTCTATTATTTAAGCCATCCTGTCTGTGGTACTTTGTTATGGCAGCCCTCGCAAACTAATACAAACTAAATATATGTATAACCTTAGTCTTTTATATCCATCTGCCTGCTCTACATATCATTGTAGATGACCTAATAAGCATCTGAACCTTATATTTCCCAAATCTAGCTTCCCATCTAAGGAAAGGGCAAAATTATCTTTTTAGTTGCTCACACCAAAAAGTTCGCAGTCATTCTCAATTCCTCTCTTGGCCCATGTCAACCCACTAGCAATATTGTAGATCCCACCTTCAAAACAGATCCAGAATACAACTATTTCTCCCTGCTCTGCTGATTTCTCTCTGCTCTGCTCTCCCTGGTCTCAGCCACCATCCCCCTCACTGGGATTAGCACACAAGCCTCCTAACTGGCCTCCCTGCTTCTGCTCTGATGTCTAATTCATTTCTATTTTCAGCACAGCTTGCACAGTGATCCTTGTCAAACAGAAGATGGATCATGCCACCTTTCTACTCAAAACCCTCCAAAGGTTTTACCTCTCACACCAAGTAAAAACCAAAGTCATATAATGGCAGAAAGAAAGAAAAAGAGAAAGAGAGAAAAGAAAAAGAAAGAAAGAAAGAAAGAAAGGAAGGAAGGAAGGAAGGAAGGAAGGAAGGAAGGAAGGAAGGAAGGAAGGAAGGAAGGAAGGAAGGAAGGAAGGAAGGAGAAAGAAAGAAAGAAAGAAAGAAAGAAAGAAAGAAAGAAAGAAAGAAAGAAAGAAAGAAAGAAAGAAAGAAAGAAAGAAAGAAATCCCTGCATCACCACTTCCCTTCCCTTTCTGACCTCAGTTCCTGTGGCTCTTCCCGTCACTCACTCTGTCATCATTTGAAAATGACAGTCACTGCTCCCATCTTGGTCTCTGCACTTGCCTCTCCCTCTGCCTGGGGCGCGCTGGACACATCTCTGCATTGCTCAGCCTTTCCCCTCCCTTCACCTCCTGCAGGTATGACTCAGATGTCACCTTCTCAGTGACACAGTGAGGACTGCTGTGGTCAATATATTTAAAACTGCCATCTTCCCTCACTAGCCAGCCTGCCTCCACCCAAATTATTTTGCACCATACATATATCACCTATAAACATACTTTATATTTTTCTTACATAATTTTTGCTGATCTTACTTATTATATATGTCTTCCCCACACCACATGAATACCCAATTAGAATGGGAGTTCAGAAACATCAGAGGTTTTTCATTTGTTTGATTCATTGTTTTCAATCATATAAGATAGTCAATAGATTTCTGTTGAACAAATCATGTATTGATTTGTGTGATTATTGGTGTAATTTAAAACTTATCTGCCCATTAGGTAGGATATAAGGTCAATAAGGAGATGAACAAAGTCTGTTTTGCTCACTAGTGATTTTTTAATACCTAGCACTGTCCTTGGCTAGGAAGTCATTTAAATAGCATTTTATCAATAAATAAATGAACAGATGGATCATACATCAATTTCAAAAGAGATTTAATTATTTCAAAAGGGATTTAAAAACCGATCACCTTAACAGTGACTTACAAATATGCAAACAAATGTGAATCAAATTAATTATTTATTGCTAAAAGTAACAATAGCATGATATAATGTAAAAGTATACCATTACAGAAAAATCATTCAACCATTCAAAATAAAATGTCCAGAGATTGGATCAAGATGGCGGATGAGAAACACCACAAAACAGAGTGTCTCTGCAGAAAAGACAGATTCTATCAGAAATTAGAAAAAAGAAGCAAGAAGAGGAGCATACAGTGGACGAGGGTCGGAAGGAGGGGTACAGAGACCACGGGAGACTCCATGGGAATAGGTTGCGGAGGAGAACTGGAAGCTGAGACCAAGAGAGCAGCCTGGAGACCAGCTGGAAGGGTAGGTGGATCAGTCACCTTTCCCCTCCCCTGCATCTGGGACTTCTGGTGGGCTCCCCAGCAGGTGGAGAGACCTGCAGACACCAGCCCAGAGAGGACGAAACCAGTGAGCGGTGAGCCTGTAGCAGACGCGGCACCAGGCTCCCAAATCCGTCGGGGAAGCTCCGTGTGCACAGACCCGAGCCGCGTGGCAGGTGACATATTGCTTCATTCTCCCCTCTGCCGACCTTACTCACGGTTGCCAAAAGAGACAATATAGCCACCAGCCAGAGGCACCTCCAGGGAACGGGACCTTCCCTTTTGGGACCCTACAGCTGACTAAGGGGAACTCAGACTGTGAGTTCCCTACCTGCCAACACTCCCAGGTGCTGCTGGCATGGTGATCCCAGGAGAACGGGGCAGACCCTGAGGTTGAGAGACATAGAACCAGCTTGGGCTCCCTGTGGGTGAACTGGGACTGGCACTCCTCTCCCTGGTGGGGATATAGTTTGAACTCTGGGGCTCAGAGGTCAGACCTGCAGACCAGATCCCATGCACCGAAGTCCAGCATTGCCCGGGGCACAGAAGGGATATACGTGAACAGCCTACTGAGGTGTGTGTGCCTTCAGGGGCAGATCAGCATCCTAGAGGACAACCCTCCTCCCAAAGGGAGGCCATGCGCCCAGCCAAGGTGGCTTTCCTGCACAGGGAACCTCCCCGCCGGCATCACAGCCAGGGGAGGCCTAGTGGTGTGATGTCTGGCCTGCTGGCAGAGGCCCAGGAGTAGCTGTGGAGTTAGGGAGGGTGGAAAGAAGCAAGGCCCGCTCCAGACTGCGGGTCTCAGACAGCCCCACCCCCACACACAGATATTCTGATTAAGCAGGGCCATTCCAGCCCCGCCCTGACAGCTTTTCTAGGAAGCAGAGAACAGAACTTTGACCCCTGCTAATGGCATTGGTGGTGCCTGAGGGCAGGCTTACCCAACCCAGCTTTGCCCAGACCCACTCCCAGACCAGCACTCATTGAGGGGGAGAAAAGGACACACCTGGAAGTCCCAGGGCCCCACCCACCACCTGAGACACAAGAGTGCATCTCTAGAGGAACCAGAACTGGTTATAGGACACAAAAACAACAGCGTAGCCTGTTCCTCCAAGCAAGCGCCATCTACTAAAAAGGAGGACATCCTGCACACCCTTTTCACGGCACCTACTGACTCATTATACAGAGAGTGATCGAATCTCACCCACAGACACCACCTACCGGCTCAGAAACTAAACGAGGCGTGTGAATACCCAAACAAAAACCTAAAGGAAAGAAGCAACAACTGATCGACATGGGAAGAAATCAGCAAAGGAACTCCGGAAATATGAAGAACCAAATGGAAAACATACCTCCAAAGAGGAGCAACAGCCCCCTAGAAACGGACACTAACCAAAATCAGGCAACCAAAATGACAGAAGAGGAATTTCGTATGTGGATCATAAGAAAACTCACCGACCTGCAAGAACAACTCAATAACCAACACAAAGAAACCACAAAAAGCCTCCAGGACCTCGAACAAAAGTTCACTAAAGAAATAGACACAATGAAGACAAGTTTAACTGAACTCCTAGAAATGAAGAATCAATTCAGGGAACTACAAAATACAGTGGAAAGTCTCAAGAACAGGGTAGATCAACAGAAGAAAGAATCTCAGAGATTGAAGATAACACTCTCCAGCTAAATAAAACAGTCACAGAGATAGAGCAGAGAAACAAGAGAAAAGAGCAAAGCCTACAAGACATGTGGGATTATGTGAAGAAACGTAATGTGAGGGTCATAGGGTTACCAGAAGGGGAAGAAGACAACACTCAAGGGTTGGACAAGCAATTTGAAGATATAATAGAGGAAAATTTCCCAGGCCTTGCTCAAAATCTCGATATACAAGTTCAAGAAGCTCAGAGGACCCCTGGGAGATTCAATACAAACAGGAAGACATCACGTCATGCAGTCATCAGACTGACCAAACTATCAACTAAAGAGGCCCTTCTAAGAGCTGTAAGACGAAAGAACCAAGTAACATACAAGGGAAAGCCAATTCGAATAACACCAGACTTCTCTAATGAGACTTTACAAGCAAGGTGAGACTGCGGCCCCATTCTCACTCTTCTGAAACAAGCCAATGCCCAGCCTAGAATCTTATTCCCTGCAAAACTAAGCCTCATATATGAAGGAGAAATAAAGACATTCTCAGACAAGAAAAGTCTCAGAGAATTCACCAAGACAAGACCAGCCCTACAAGAAGTGCTCAAAACAGTGTTACACATGGAACATCATAATAAAAACTCACGAATATAAAAGCAACCAAAACCCAAAGATTAAAGGCCAGATACTACAATGGCTCAAGAGAGAAATCAAAGCAACAACATCCAACCCAACAAAATGAACAATAATCTACCTCACCTATCAGTTCTCTCAATAAATGTGAATGGCTTAAACTCTCCACTCAAGAGACATAGGCTGGCTGAATGGATAAGAAAATACAGGCCAAGTATATGCTGTCTTCAGGAAACACATCTAACCTGCAAGGATGCATATAGACTAAAAGTAAAAGGGTGGAGATCAGTATTCCAGGCAAGTGGAAGCCAAAAGAGGGCTGGTGTGGCAGTTCTAATTTCAGACGATTTAGTTTTTAAACCAACAAAAGTAGTGAAAGACAAAGAGGGTCATTATATAATGGTGAAGGGCACAGTTCAACAAGAAGAGATAACAATTTTAAATATATATGCACCCAACTTAGGTGCACCCAGTTTCATAAAGCATATCTTACTGAATCTAAGCAAATGGATTAATAGCAACTACATAATCACCGGAGATTTCAACACCCCACTGACGGCACAAGACAAATCCTCCAAACAGAAAATTAATAAAGAAATAAAGGACTTAAACAAAACTCTAGAACAATTGGATCTGACTGACATTTACAGGACATTCTACCCAAAATCCGCTGAATATACATTCTTCTCATCAGCTCACGGGACATTCTCTAAGATTGACCATATCCTAGGACACAAAGTAAACCTCAAGAAATTTAAAAAAATAGAAATCATACCATGTATCTTCTCAGATCACAGTGGAATAAAAGTAGAAATCAACCGTAACAGAAACTCAGATTTCTACACAATAACGTGGAAATTAAACAACCTCCTACTAAATGATTAATTCATAAATGAAGAAATCAAGATGGAAATAAAAAAATTCTATGAAGAAAATGACAATGGAGAGACAAGTTATCAAATCCTCTGGGACACAGCTAAAGCAGTTCTGAGAGGAAAGTTTATCTCCATAAATGCCTATAACCAAAAGTCAAAAAGATCACAAATAGACAATCTAATGAAACGACTCAAAGAGCTGGAAAAAGAAGAACAGACCATCCCCAAACCCAGCAGAATAAGCAAAATCAACAAGATAAAATCAAAACTAAACAAAATTGAAAACAGAGAAGCTATTCAGGAGATTAATAAAACAAAAAGTTGGTTCTTTGGAAAAATAAACAAAATTGACACACCATTGGCTAAGCTAATGAAAAGCAGAAAAGAGAAATCTCTAATAAGCTCCATCAGGAACAGAAAAGGAGATATCACAACTGATCCCAAAGAGATACAGTATATAATCTATGAATACTACAAAAATCTTTATGCACACAAACTGGAAAATGTGGAGGAAATGGACAAATTTCTAGAAACACACAGCCTCCCTAGGCTCAACCAGGAAGACATAGATTTCTTGAACAGACCAATCTGAAGAGCTGAAATAGAAACAGCAATTAAAAATCTCCCTAAAAATAAAAGTCCTGGTCCAGATGGTTTTACACCCGAATTTTACCACACTTACAAAGAAGAACTAGTACCTATCTTGCAGAAACTATTCCACAACATCGAGAAGAACGGAAACCTCCCCGACACCTTTTATGAAGCGAATATTACTCTGATACCAAAACCAGGATAGGATGCAACAAAAAAAGAAAACTACAGACCAATATCCCTAATGAATATAGATGCAAAAATTTTCAACAAAATCTTAGCCAACCGAATCCAGACACTTATCAAAAAAATAATCCATCACAACCAAGTGGGCTTCATCCCAGGGATGCAGGGATGGTTCGACATGCGTTAATCTATAAATGCAATTCACCACATAAACAGAAGCAAAAACAAAGACCACATGATTCTTTCAATAGATGCAGAAAAAGCTTTTGACAAAATTCAACACCCTTTCATGATACGAACGCTTAAGAAAATAGGCATAGAAGGGACATACCTAAAAATGATACAAGCCATATATGACAGACCCATAGCCAACATCATACTGAATGGGGAAAAATTGAAAGCATTCTCACTTAGAACTGGAACCCGACAAGGCTGCCCAGTGTCTCCACTTCTCTTCAACATAGTGCTGGAAGTCCTGGCTACAGCAATCAGACAGGAAAGTGGAATTAAAAGTATCCAAATAGGGGCAGAAGGGATCAAACTTTCACTCTTTGCTGATGATATGATATTATATCTAGAAAACCCCACAGATACAACCAAGAAACTTCTGGAACTGATCAATGAATTTAGTAAAGTCTCAGGATATAAAATCAATACACAGAAATCAGAGGCATTCATATACGCCAACAACAATCAAATCGAGAACCAAATCAAAGACTCAATTCCCTTCACAATAGCAACAAAGAAATTAAAGTACCTAGGAATATACTTAACCAAGGAGGTAAAAGACCTCTACAGGGAGAACTATGAAACACTGAGGAAGGAAATAGCAGAGGATGTAAACAGATGGAAATCCATACCATGCTCCTGGATTGGCAGACTCAACATCATTAAAATGTCTATACTACCCAAACTGATCTACAGATTCAATGCAATACCTATTAAAATCCCATCAGCATTCTTCACAGATATAGAAAAAATAATTTTACTCTTCATATGGAACCAAAGAAGATCCTGAATATCAAAAGCAATTCTAGGCAACAAAAACAAAATGGGAGGCATTAATAGGCCAGATATCAAACTATACTACAAATCTGCAGTAATTAAATCAATCTGGTATTGGCACAAAAATAGGAATATTGACCAGTGGAACAGATCTGAGAATCCTGATATAAAACCATCCTCATATAGCCATCTAATCTTTGACAAAGCAGACAAAAACATACACTGGGGAAAAGAATCCCTTTTCAATAAATGGTGCTGGGAAAACTGGATAGCCACTTGTAGAAGGCTAAAGCAGGACCCACACCTTTCACCTCTCACAAAAATCAACTCACGCTGGATAACAGACTTAAACCTAAGGTATGAAACTATTAGAATTCTAGAGGAAAATGTTGGAAACACTCTCCTAGACA